>PVKS010032421.1:0-22571 GCA_004027875.1 Aplodontia rufa | reverse complement strand
TGCTGGTTTAGATTTTCAATGTCCTCCTGTGTTAAAGAGGGGATGTTGTATATGTCCACGGACCTGTCCCTATCCTCCAGGTTATCAAATTTGGCAGAGTATAAATTTTCAAAATAGGTTCTGATCATCTTCTGGATCTTGGATGAGTCTGTGGTGATATCCCCATTTTCATTTTTGATTTTGTTGATTTGTTTTCTTTTGTTCTTCCTTTTAGTGAGGTTGGCAAGGGATCTGTCAATCTTGTTTACTTTTTCAAAGAACCAACTCTTAGTTTTGTTAATAGTTTGTATTTTTTTTTTCTTGTTGTTCTCAATTTCATTGATTTCAGCTCTGATTTTGGTAATTTCCTGTCTTCTGTTAGATTTGGGGTTGGATTGTTCCTCTTTTTGTAGTCATTTGAAAAGAAGAATTGGGATATTTATCTGAGCTATTTCTAGATTTCAGATATATGCATTCAGTGCTATAAATTTACCTCTTAAAAATGCCTTCATACTGTCCCAGAAGTTTCACTATGTTGTTTCCTCATTCTCATACAATTCCAAGAACTTCTTAATTTCTACTCTCATGGCCTCTTTTACCCATCCTTTTTTTAAAAGGTAATTATTCAATTTCCAAGTATTTGAGTAGTTTCTGTTGTTTCTCTTATTGTTGATTGCTAAGATCATAGCATTATGATCAGACAGAATACATAGGATTATATCCACTTTTTTATATTTTTTAAGATTATCTTGGTGAACTAGGATGTAGTCTATTTTAGAGAAGGATTCATGAGCTTCTGAGAAGAAGGTAAATTCAGCTCTCTTAGGATGGAATATTCTGTAGATGTCTGTTAAGCCTGATTACATAATAGAGTTGTTCAGATTGGGGATGTCTTTATTGATTACTTGTTTTGATGGAGTGGTGTGTTTAAGTCCCCCTGAATTATGGTGTTGAGATCAATGCAGAGATTAATGTCATTAGTATTTTTTCCATATATTTAGGGGTGTTGTAATTGGGGGCATAAATGTTAATTATCATTACATCTTCTTGATGGACTGTACCTTTTAGTGTGTAAAGTGACCCTCTTTGTCCTTTCTAAGTAGTTTTAGCTTAATTTTTTGGGCGTCAGGCCTTGTAGACATTTTTGCCAACCTTTCACTTTCAGCCTGTGTTTATTTTTGAGTGTCCAATTACTCTCTTGCAGGCAACATATTGTTGGATTTTGTTTTTTGGTCCAGTGAGCCAGTCTGTCTTTTAATTGGGGTATTGATAACCCTCGCATTCAAAGTTAGAATAGAAATGGGAGGCTGAGTCTCAGACTTTGTGGCAATTACAGAGTTTTGAGTCAATTTGGAATTCAATTTGGAATGTGATTTGGGGCTTTTCTTTAGCTGCTTTTAGAATTTTCTCGTTAATTTCTCTGTTATTCATTTTGTATATGATATGTCTTGGTGAATTACTCATTTGATTAGGCCTGTTTGAATGTGATATTCTGGAATAATTGTAAGATGAGGGAAGTTCTTGCTTATGATTTTGCTTAAACTGTTGTTAATGCCTCTTGTTTGCTGTTCAGAGTTTTCCTCCAGGCCAATGGTTCTCAGATTATTACACCTCATCTCATCAAATATTATTTGGAAGTTCTGTCATGTAGTATAAGTTGCTTGTCTTGTTTATCCTCTTTGAAATCAACATTGTTTAGCTAATCTTCATTTTCTGATGTTCGTTCTTCAAGGCCTGAAGTTCTATTTTCAGTGGAGTATACTCTGACGTTGGTATCTTCCAGTGAAGATTTGATTTGGTCAACCATGTTTTTCAATCCTGATAGCTCTGCTACATCTCTTTTCAGAATGTCTAATTCTTTGTATAGCTGATCTTTCATCTCAAGGAATTGCTCCCTTTTTTCCTTATAAAGTTGTTCTATAATGTCTTTCCTTATTTCTTCTCTCAACTCTTTGATTGAATTGCTAATCATAATGTTGATACAATATCTTTGGTTTTCATCTAGGATCCTGGCTATGGCGTCCTTGGGAGGGGAGCTGTGCGGTTGAGGAGGAGTTATTTCATGTTTTCCTTATTTTCAGAAACAGAGAGTGTGTCTTAGAGTTCAACATTGTTACTCTTGGCAAAATAATTGGAGCTTCTTACGGCTTTTCTGCATTGTGATGGAGAGCTATTTGGTCAAGACAGGACTATAGATGCCAAACCAATCTGGGTGAACTTGAGAGCCTATAGGTGTAGATACTAGTCCTTTTCAACTTAAACAGATGTGCGGATGAATAACACCAATAGTAGCAGTTTTCTTTGAGAGGGTTCTCACATTATATTATGATAGCAAGCAAGTACCTGTTTTGAAGAGTGTCTGTTTCTTCAGATAGCAGGGTCTCTGAAATTGGGGAGAAGAAATGACTAGGAAGTCAAGGAGGTTAATTGGGAAGGTATATTAGAACACCTGACTTAGAGTTAATAGGTACAAGGGTTTAGGGGGGAGTAGGTTATTCTATTAGGAATAAGGAAAACATAGAAATGGGGTGCAGGTGGGGTAAAGACTTTGAGTGAGGATGAGAGAAAACTGCTAATATTTAGGAATTACCAGAGTACGGGGAGGAAGAGGTTAGTGTGGGGTGTGGTTCTCTTTGCTCACTGGAGGCTGAGGCTATTTTGCTACCATGAAATGTTTTCCTGGTTGGATCCCAATGATATAGGGATAGCAGTTGGGTTCAAAAAGACATAGAGAAGTAGGAGCCAATCACTAATATATACACACGGATAAATATTTACATCCACCAACACCAAATTCAGTACTAACCTTAAAGCAAAAAAGGATTTAAAAAGAAAACTCAGTGACATTAAAAAGTTAGAAGATGAACAATTTAAAAATATTATACTCCAACCGGATCCCTGTTTAAAAAAAAAAAAATCCAAGATGTAAATGAAAAACAAAACTAGTTGAGAAAGTTGGAAAGTTCTGAGTTTTTTGCCCCTAGTTCAGCGAGTGTGTGTCATGGGGGGATGTGTTCAAATCTGACATCTACCTGGGGATTCTTCACAGTTGAGCTTGTCAGGGGAGAGGCAGTTTGGTTAAGTCTGGTGATCTGGATTTTCTTAGGAAATCCCCTCAAAATTTTCTGTTGCAAAGGGGTATAACATTCTGCCTTCTCACACATCTTGTGAGGAGAGATTTGAGCTCCCCTTGGGCTGTAATCCTGAGGTGATTACTTTCTGCCTGTCCACACTCTAGAATTTCTTGGGCCTGGGGCTCAGAAGCTGTAGACAATCTAGTTGATCCTAGTGTAGATGTGTGGGTCTCTGACTGATCAAAGGAGATTGTCCAGACTGAAACTTACTTCCTCAGGATGCCTGATGACCCAGTCTGTGTGACTTATGATCTTCAAAAGTCCCAAGAGCTGCTCTATGGGGTTGACAGAAACCCACAAAGGATGGTCCAGATTGTGCCAGTGCTTATGTGGTTCTCAGCTGCAAACACTAGGGTGTGCTCTCCTGGAGAGGTCAGGGCCTATGTAGCCTTGGCTATGCACAGGGTTCAGATGCTAAAGGAAAGCCCGCCCTGCCAGTTTTATTCAAAGGTTCCTGAGGCTTATATCAGACTTTGCCTTGTTAGAGAATTAGAGGCAGATTTTGCAGAGGCTGAGGCAGGCAGTCCCCTTGAGAAGGATGTGCCCTTCTGCACAAAGCTCTGTTCACAGACTCCTTCTATTGGTGTCTGTAGAAGGTCGGCAGAAGGCTGCCATCTGAGAGGTGTGCGAGCTGGAGAGAGGATGCGCAGTTCCACAGCCCCCAGGGCGGAAGGTCAGGTCAGGGGTTGATAACTTCTCTCTTTCTGTTCATGGGGACTGAGGCCCCAAGTTGCTGTGAGCGTCCTGCCCAGTTCATCGATCGCTCGTGCCAGCGATTATGTTAAAGGACTTGGAAATCAGCTCTTGTAAACTGTGAGCACAGGTGGAAAAATGTTGACTGCCGTGATTGAGTTAAAGTTCTTGTGCAGATTCCTCTCCTCTCCGGCTCCACGGGAAGCCACCAGAGGTGGAGAGGGGAATCCCAGCACCACACAGCCACATCTCAGGGTGGTAGATTCTGATTTTCTAACCATGACGGTTGAGACCCCAAGACCGTTTTTGCTGAGCAACTAGCCCCGCCCTCAGGGAAACTTACCAATGGCGAGCCGGATGCTGCAGCTTGCTCAAACAGCTATAAGTTCACTAATATGGGTGATTAATTCTCAGAGCTTTATACCCAGTTCTTGTAAATTAAGAGCGATCAGGTCAGGGGGCTCACGACCGGATTATGGTATTTGATTAGGAAACTTGCTCCCTTTCCTCCCCTCCAGGGAAGCTCCCCTCCCCTGGGTGTGGGGCTAATTGCATGGGCGCCAACTTCTCCTTTATATTCCTTAATGCACCACGCTGTTCCTTTGGAGTTAAAAAAAATTAGCAGGGGGTAATGTTCCCCCCCCCCCAACAATTGGGAGCTTTGTCCTACTGTGGGAATCCGTGTGCACTCCTGCAGCGTGAGGTGATTCTCAGGACCGTCTCGGAGTCACTGTTGGTGGGGTGGTCGCCATGTTCTCTCCTGATAGATTTTTAATACACCTGAAAGAATATATACTTTTCTTTGCTTAAATTTATATTTTCACATTAATATAAATACCGTTTCTGAATTCTGTTAAAGACTTAATTGCTGACTTGAAACTATGAACAAAATATTGTGTTTCCATTTTCAATTATCTTTCCAAGTATGCTGAGCTCTTTTCTTTACTTTTTTATATTCATGGTGAGTTGACAGTGATCAATATCCTCCATTTTATTTGTATTAATTTTCAGTGTCAGTTTCTGTCACTCATAATTGATTTCCCTCATCAGTATAACCATATATGTTGGCTACATGCATGAGATTATTATAGAGTATTTCAACTTTTAATTTGAGGATTGCAAAGTCAAGTTAGATAGCACTAGATATTAATTTGGTTTTTGATCCACTGATTTTCTAAGCAGTGAGATGCTTTCTAAATAAAAGAATTTTTAGACACTAAATTAATAAAATTTTAGAAAATTAACTGGATTTGGTAAATGCCTTGAAATATACAAAAGAGTAGTATTACGTCCCATAATATGAAAGTACTGATGTAGAACTATGATCCCACATAATATTTCCTTAATCTTCACTTAAAATTAACAAGACACTATTGTCTTTTTTTAAATTCATTCAAAATAGTCTTACATTTAGGAGGAAATCATTGCCACACATTCATGAACACATGCATAATGACAGAGCAAGCCAAGGCTGATGGCATTCCATGGTCTCCTTGGATTCCCCTTTATCCCATGTTTCCCCTACTTAACCCCTGTGTTAGTTGGACTTCTCATGGAAGTCAAAGGTTCCCCACTGGGTTGGTAACCCCATACTCCCCCCTTCCAGCCACCTTGGTATCCCTCTATCCTTCCTATTCCCTCCCCCATGACCCTGCATCCCTCCCTTATCTCCCAGTGTCATAGGCAAAGTTCCCCCTGCTCTTGGAAAAATTTACCTAAGTTGAGGTTATTATTAGCATAGCCAATTATCAGATTGTCTCTAATTGTATTCTTGCTTCCACACATTAGAGAATACATTCAGCCCTTGAGTCTCTCAGTTTTGGATATTTCACAAAGCATAATTTTTTCCATCTCCATCCACTTAGCAGCAAATGCCACAATATCATTTTCTCTAATAGCAGAGTAGAATTCCATTGTATAAATGTACCACAGTTTTTTAATCCACTCATCCAGTGAGGGGCATCTGGGTTGGTTCCATAGTTTACCTATAGTAAACTGAGCTGCTAAGAACATTGATGAAGCAGTATCTCTGGGCCAATCTAGCTCTTTTGGGAAAATACTCAGGAATAGGATAGTGGTTCATAAGGAGGTTCCATCCCTAGTTTTTTGAGGAGTCTCCACACTGCTTTCCAGAGTGGCTGTACAAGCTTGCAGTCCCACCAACAGTGTGAATTTTTTCTCTCTTCCCACAACCCCTCCAGCATCTGTCATTGTTCATATTCCTCATTTTTGCCACTCTGACAGGAATGAGGAGAAATCTCAGTGAAGTTTTGATTTGCATTTCTCTGATTGATAGTGATGAGGAGCATTTTCTCATATGTTTATGGACTTCCTCCATTGATAAATTTCTATTTAGCTCCCTAGCCCATTTATTGATTAAATTATTTGTGGTTTTGGTGTTCAGTTCTTTTTTTAGTTCTTTGTATATTCTGGATATTAGCCCTCTGTTTGAAGTGTAGCAGGCAAAGATTTTCTCCCATTTTGTAGATTATGTCTTGACTAATTCTTTAGCTGTGCAGAATTTTTTTAGTTTAATGGCATCCCATTTATTTATTCTTGGCTTTAATGCTTGCACTATGGGAGTCTTGTGAAGGAAGGCAGTGCTGACCGCTATGTCATGTGGTGTAGATCCTACTTTTTCTTCAAGTAATTGTAAAGTTGTTGGCTTAATTTCCAGATCCTTGAACCATTTAGATTTGATTTTTTATGCAGGGAGAGATGTAAGGATCCCATTTCAGTTGTCTGCATGTGGCTGTCCAGTTTGTTCAAATATCAGATGGTTAAAGATTTGGGGGTTTGTCTCAGAATCTTCTATTCTGTTCCATTGGTCTTCAATTCTGTTTTGATACCAATACCATGCTGTTTTTATTACTATAGTCCTATAGTATAATGACACTATTGTCTCAACTGATTTGTACATTGTCACAGTACCAATGGATAGTTTCAAGAACAAAATTAAACCTATTAATTATCTTTGGTGTAATTGAGATCTTGACACTTGAGTGGCATGTCAACAATTTATATTTACCAATGAACAATGAGACAAATAATTATCCATTAATATTATATCAGCAAGTTATCATAATTGATAATTTTTAATTTAATATTTTGTCACTAATTTCACAGAGTAGAGTAGTTCAGAGGGATTAATGGAAATTTTCTTAACTTGAAGAAAAACAAGCATGAAGTCAGGGAAAGTGATAAATAGAGTAAGGAATTATGACTTGATAGTTATGCAGACAGTGGCACCCTTCCTACTTAAATATCTAGAGAATTAAAATTCAAATTAGAACTAGGAATTAGTTTTGTACATTTCTAATTCAGTTTATTGGTTTTGAATCCCTTATAGTATTTTGGGTAGAACAGGTTTCTGGGTACTCACACCCCCCTTGAGCAATGGTGTAACATCTTGTCTATTGTCATATCATTAGACTGTACATTTCAGGAGAAGTTTCCTATTTGTAACACTTTGTCCATATAAAATTACCCCTTTTCTAAGGGTTCACTGCTTTTATTTATACAGGAGCCATTTAATATTTGCAGAAGAGATCCTTCATCAAGAACATCTCATTCAGTGAGTGAGTAACATCTGTCAGTTTGTGTTGACTGGCCCTGTCTTATATTTATTTTCTAGGTAGCTTTATTAGCACCCCCTTTTTGTCCCATAGCAGTTCATGTGGAGAACAAATTACATTGTTTTCCTATACATGCCATCTCATATATTTTTTTAATTTTAATTTTTGTTTTTGAACAACCATACAAATTTTTAACAAAACATCTCATATATTTTTAATTGGTCACTGAATCTTTTGGACATTGTTTTGCGCTGTTTACCACACATTAACCTACTCTGAGAGGACTCTGCCCAACAGCTGCACCAATAAGCAATTCCACATAGTGAAATACAACAATACTTCCTCTTGAGCCCTCATCTGGTCATTTTTACTTACCTCACTGAAGTTAAGGGCATAAGATTCCAGATCTGAATGACAATCATATATGCATAACATGGATGAACAGGAGAAATGACACCTGTGGGAGAAAATCTTGGACTAGAGGAGTAGAAGAAAATATCTTTTAAATATTTTGTAGTGGGCTGGAACAGTGGCTCAATAGTTGGAGAGCTTGCCTGGCATGTGCAAGGTCCTGATTTCAAACCCTAGCACCACAAACACGACTATGTGTCAAAGAAACAAAAGCCAGATGAAAAAATAAATAAAATTGATTCTCTCTGTTGCTCTCTCTCATAAGTAAATAAATAAATATTTTGAGCTGGACTTCTTGTGGTTTAGTGTTTTTCTAAGATTCTCAATGAATGCAATTCTGTAATACAATCTTATTATTTGAGCTTGATTCTATGCAATAATTAACCATTATTAAATCTACATATTCACTTTTCTCTGTCTGTAATGCCTCTTCCCTCAGTTTAATTTCTTTTGAGAATACATTTCCTAATATACTAGCAAAATATAAGCTTTGAAGTTTGCAAGATATAATTTATTGAAAAGTAATCACTTTAATAAGGCAATTTAATTAATTAATTAATTTTTTTACTGAGGTTGAACCCAAGATGCTTCAGACTGAGCTTTATCTCCAGTCCTTTTATTTTTTATTTTGAGATAGGGTCTTGATAAATTACTGAGGGTCTTGCTAAATTGTTGAGGCTGGCCTGAAATGTGTGAACCTCCTGCCTCAGCCACCTGAGTTGCTAGGATTACCAGCATGAATCACTCTCACCTGGATTAATTTAAGTTACTTCTGAGATTATATAGAAATCATTTGACAATGGAGTAATGTGATTTATTTGGTGTATGTGGATAAGTATGTGTATACAATAAATCTAACTTCATTATTTGTCTCTTCTTTTACAATGGTTTTAGCACCTATCATACAAGAGGTGAAGTATTTGGAACAGTAAATTTAGCATCTACAATAACATTACTGAGTATCTACAACATCCAATATTGTGATAGATGTTTTCTATCACAATATTGATATCTATTGTCATTGTTTCCATTTAATTCTTGTAACTACTCTGCAAAGAGTTATTTAATGGGCTTTATTTTATAAAACTTGGTAGATCAAATTGCTTTTTTGATAAAATGCTAATTTTCCTCTTTTCTATGTCCCAAACTGAGAATGGATTGTACTTCCTAGGTACATTGCCATGACTTTGGGCCATTTGTCTTGAATAATCTAACAAAATACGAGAATAAGTAGCAAACACCAATTATCAAATTGTTTGAGAGCCTGCAGAAATTTTCCTATACACATCTCTCTTTCCAAGACCTATGTGGTGGCTAGAGCTAAGGCTCAGTGGTTACAGCACTTGCCTGGCATGCACAAGTATGAGAGTTCAAACTCCAGTAGCACGTACACAATGAAGTGTTGGAACAACAAAAGCCATATGAAAACTAAATAAAATTAATTCTCTCTCTCTTTCTCTGTCCTTCTCTCTTATAAAAAAAGACAGCTACATTTAATAAATTCATAATTATCCCAGAATAAATACACAGTATGGTCTAGAAATAAGCAGCTATATCATTCATTTGTATTTATTTACTTTTTTATTAATCATACACAAGCTTCACTATACTAAAATACTATCTATAAATCACAAAGATAACAGGCAAAATGACTAAACCATCCCGTTGACTTATTTGGTCTTTCCTTAAGACTAAATTATTCTTTCTACTATAATTTATTCTCTGTGTACTAAAGAGTCTTGATATTAGATGCAAAAAGCAGAAACCAAATTATTGTACTAAATAAAAATATGAAAAATTGAATAATTATTGGCATCTCACAAAAAGCAAGGCAGTCCAAGTTTGGACAAGTAGGCAACATCAAGGTTGTTTTAAAAGACAAGAGTCTGACTTTATAAACTATCTATGCAGTAACAGCCTGCCCAAGATAGGAATTGATTTCCACTAAATTTACAGAAAATGAAAATTTATCCAAATGACAAAATAGATTTGATTGAAGGACAGAAGGGTGAAATATTCAATTCCCAATAATAAAATCATAATTCTTTCCCTAGTTTTTGAAATCTATGCACATTCAGGCTTACTCTGTTGTATGTGTCCCAAAACTTGCAATCTAATCCATTGAATGTCACCATATATTATAGTTTAAAGAAGAGGTGTCCCCCAAAAGCTCATGTGTAAGGCTACACAAAAAATTCAGAGGTGAAATGACTGGTTTATGAGAGCTTTAACTTAATCAACACATTAATCCAGATACAGATTAACTGGGCAGTAACTGTAGCCAACTGGAGGAAGTTGGTCACTGGGGTTGTGACTTTGGTGTTTATATTCTGATCCTGGTCAATGGAGCACATGCCTGGCCCCCGCCTCTTTCTTTCCACTCCTTTTCTCTCTCCCTATCTCTCTCTTTCTCTCTCCTTGCTGACTGCCATGTCTTGAGCTGCTTTCATCCTCCATGCTGTCTACCAGGATGTTCTGTTTCATTTTAGACCTAGAGCAATAGAGTTGGCCATCTATGGTATGAAACCTCTGAAACCATGATCCCCAAATAAATTTTCCCTCCACCATGTTGTTCTTGTCAGGCCTAGCAAAAAAGCTAACTTAAGTAGCCTATCAATTTGTTAATTCACCTGACCCACTTCAGTCAGTGTAGAAATTGTAACCATATATACATTCATCTTCGAGCTAATAAGAAACGGTGAAATAATAGTTTTAATCTCCAAAAAAAGTGAACTTTGTGAATTTGGTACTGCTTACTATGCATTTAATTTTGTATCACAATTAACAGGCTTAAACTCTAGAATATTTGCAAAATTAGTTTCATTAATGCTAGATATATAATTCCCTGAGAAAGTTTAGGGGGGAAATCCTGCCTAGCCTAGCTATTGAGAAGCCAGTTTCATTAATTTTTTTGCTCACATTCTAGGTTAAATTTATCATACACAGATTGCTGAGGGGAAACTGACAGGACTATTTTTCTTCAGTTAAGATTCTTTATTACCTTTCCCTGAAGATCAGCATCACTGTCCCCATGTTATTAAAGACATTAATCTAAAAATACCTGAAATAATCCTAACAATTGACTTGCTAGTGTGATAATTTTCTCAACTGACTGATCATGTTAATTAGATTGGTGAACTACAGGAAATGTCCTCAGTTTTATTGTGATACTCTGAATTTGACAGTTTAGGACCTCCAGACTATCAATCTGAAATGAGGGAAAATGGCCCATATTTGGGACTAATGTCAAAGGAACTAAGCTGAAACTGTATAGAGCATAAAATAAAATATTCTCCCCCATGGAGATCTTTAGATACCATTACTAGGAAGACTTGCAAACAATTGCAATATCACTGGAGCACTTAGTGCAAAATCGTTGTACACATTTTCCTAGAAAGTTTTCTACTGTGATTCAGATTGGGGAAAATAAAGGAAAGCTAGAACTTAAATACCAAGTAAATATGCTATGTTTTTCATTTTGATTGTTGTGGAAAGTTACATTCTCTAAAAAAAATGAGAATCGTCCAAGCTCTTCCATTATCAAATGATCTCACTGCATATTGGTGGTAGAAACAGCCCCTGATGCCTTATTTATTTATTTATTATTGTTTGTTTTTAAAGACAGAGGGATAGTGACAGAGAGAAAGGAAGAATCAATTTTATTTAGTTTTTCACATGGCTTTTGTTGCTAGTACACTTTGTTGTGTAAGTGGTCCTGCGGTTTGAACCCACATACTCTCATGCCAGGCGAGCACCATAACTGCTGAGCCACTGCTCTAGCCCAACCCTTGATGTCCTAAAGGGTGATTCATTGTAAAAAATAGATTGGGAAAAATCAGAAATTTAATTAATATACATCAGAAAGCTAATGCAGTAATATATTGGTAAGATTAAATATGTGTCCAAAAGAAATCATATATGAGTGAGAGAAGGTGATATAGTATTTAATAGGGATCAAAAGAGAAGAAGATAGAATTTTTTTGATTAGTCTTCTGATATATTTCTTAGTGTTCTAAAAGTTCTAACACTTACCAGGTATGGATTTCCCCACATAATCTAGTACCAATGTTTTTTGCTTTTTTTGTTTGCTTTAACGGTACCATCATCTTCTGACTTAGTTTGAAAAATTCTACTACCTGGTCTTCTTGCTTCCAATTTGGTTCTAAATAGTGGACAATCTGTAATTCAAAAATCAGAAAACTCTAGCTAAAATACCAACAAAGTCTTGCCATTCCTCCAATTACCATTGTAACTTTAAGTAAAAGCCAAATCATTATAAGATGTGCACACCCACTTTCATACCCTACTAACTCCTATTCTTCAAAAAACAGCTTAAATTTACTTTCACAGCGTGGCTCTCACCATCCACCTAATCTTAAGTAGTTACATCTCACTGTTTTATTTTTGTTTTTGCTTTCTGTTAAGCTCCATGTTTTGTTCTTCAAAAGGTTTAACACAGTTTACACTGTGTGTTGTAGTCATTAAAATAGAGGCTAAACTGCTGTTGAAAAATAATAACAAAAACTTGACCCCAAGACTGAATAGTCTGCACAAGATTGCATTTGATTTCTCACTTTAAAAACAGTCCAGGAGCAAATGGTCTGAGCCTGGAACAAAAGCTCTGCCAACTCCATCACATGATTTTTAATCTTTGAGTTCTAGATAGCTTCATTTTTCAGCAGTACCTGCTATTTGGCAAGAGGAAAGAAAGAAGGAGGAGGCAACACATTCAATACTGGGTGCCAAAGGCATTACCTGCATATGAATGCTATTGGGCAAAACCTAATAAAATGGTCACACCTCATTGAGTGAACGACTGGGAAATACAGTCTAGACTGGTGGCTATGTGCCAATCTAACTCAATGGCAGGAAACGGGGAGAAAGAGCTGTGGAGGACAAACAACAGCCTTGCTAAAGCTAATGTCTTAGGCATTCAATATCCATCTTTTCTACTGGATTGTAAGCTCTCTTAAAGCAGAAAGCCCAGTTGTTTCTGACTTGTCTAGATCAGTGTCTGACACATAGAAACTATTCAAAAATTTATAATTTAATTAAGTGAATAAAATGAACTCAGAATCTCTATTCTGAAATAGCTTATCACATTCATTTTATAGCCCTTTTAAGGGTCTGATATTGTATAATTTATGTATTTGTTCATATATGAATTTTCTTTCTTCCTTACTAAATTGTAATCTCCAAAAAAGTAAAAGTATTTACTATATTTTCTGCATGAACACATATTTTCCCCTGAGTATATAACATAATGTGGTCATTGAACAAATACATGTTGAAGAAGTAAATTAATGCAAAAATATAATCAGTACTCTATTTAATAGAAATTTTACATTAAACAGTTGGCAAATTCCAGAAAGTTCTTCTTATCTACCAACCTTTTATTTCTCATTACCACTTCCCCTACAGAGTGCATTTAGGATACCACAGATGCACTGTATATCTTTTTATGTACTGTGGTTTGCAGGATCACAATTGTAATACGTGTTTTTTTGCCCACCAACTCTACTCCAAGGAATTAATTTTTGCTCCATTGGGGATAACATAACTCCTATTGAGAATGCTTTCTCTATAGCATAGCCTGACACCTATCATTTTAGTTCATTTTAAGGATACAAAGGATGCTGTTCAGGGATGCCATAGATGGACCATGTTAAGTTAAATTAAATTTGCTAATACAATGTGAAAAAATATAGGTTTCAAAAAGAAGATGTGGCCCAACAATAAATTTACTCTACTATTTGCTTGTCTTTTTTTTTTTTTTTTGATAGAGAGACAGACAAGGACAGAGAGAGAAAGAGAGAATCAGTTTTATTCAGTTTTTCATGTGGCTTTCGTTGCTCCGAGGCTTCGTCCTGTATGCAGTGCTGGGGTTTGAACTCACATACTCATGCATGCCAGACAAGCACAGTAACATAAGCACTGATTCACCGCTCCAGCCCCCATTTGCTTGTTTTTAGCTTATATTGTTACTTATGGATATCTATAGCTACCACAATTTAAGTCATTATAATTTGTTACACGTTGGGCTAATATTTCATGTAAGTTTTCTAGTGGGGAGCTTGTTTCCAGGAGGAATATTATTTGAAATGTGAGTTCAGTGTACTGCCTGGTACCAAGGAAAAGAAAAAGAGCAACTGGGTCCACTGGAGGAAGCGGAGAGATGCTGCACAAGGTGGGTATGGACAAGGTTATTTCAGTTTGTTATTAGAAATATTATTCCTAAGACATAACAATTAATTTTATGGTAAATGTATTGATAATACATAGTATCAAGGTCCCAAATTCCACTATCATTATTTTAAGGCTTAATAAAGGAGCTGTTCATGTCCGTGAAACTGCATCATCCTGAGCTGTATCTTTTATTTTATTTTATTTTTTAAGAGAGAAGGACAGTTAGAGAGAGAGAGAGACAGACAGAGAGAATCAATTTTCATTGAGTTTTTCACAAGGTTTTCATTGCTCTATCACTTAATTGTGTACATGGATGCTGGGATTTGAACCTGAGTACTTGTGCATGCTAGGCAAGTGCCGTAACTGCTGAGCCACGCCTTCATCCACTTATTTTATTTTTTTTAAGAGAGAGGAGAGAGAGAGAAAGAGAAAGAGAGAGTTAATTTTATTCTTTTCATCAGTTTTTTTTTTTTCACTTAACTTAGTTATATATGTGGCACAGGCTAGGCAAGTGCTCTACCCCTGAGCCACCTCCCCGGCCTCCTGGGGCATATCTTATTAGCTAACTACAAATCATTTTACTTCCCAATTATATTTTTGAATAAATTATTATTTATTATGGCCCATTAGTGGCATTAAATGTCTAAACATTTTTATAATAGAATCCCTGTGTTTAGCTATGCTTTATTTATGAAAAATTTTGCTTTTAAAATTTTCAATGATTTAAGCTCTTTGCATTTTGTAAAAATAATATTTAACAAATAATGTACCATAATAATGAAATAATATTGGGGGGCTGGAGTGGTGGCTCAGCAGTTACGGTGCTTGCCTGGCATATTTGAGTATGTGGATTCTAACCCTACCACCATGTAGACAACAAAGTGTTGGAGAAACAAAGTTATGTGAAAAACTAAATAAAAATTGCTTCACTCTCCCTCTCTCTCTTTTTTTCTCACTGTCCTCTTTCTTTAAAACACTAAATAAAATAATATTTTAGGTTATGCAAGAAGATGAAGAGGAATATATTTAAAGGACATCATTGGTGGAACACTCAAAATCAGACTAAATTTTGCCAAAGGATGAGGGAAAGAAGAAAACTGTTAGTCCAAGGAATAATACACTGGTTATTAAAAATTCAGTTATCTAGACACCTGAATATCTGGAATGCAGCCTAAATTTTCTTGAAGTAACTTACAAAATAAGTTAAAATTGTGAGCTGTTCAATATAAATCACAAGTAGTGATTAATACGTGCTTTAAAATTCCTATACTCTAGGCTCTTCCTCTTCCTGTGTTCATGTTCTATCTCCAACCATATCATTCTGACAGTGCATATCACATTTAAGATTAATCATTGCTTTATTCCCCAACCCATGTCATTAAATAATAAATTCCTGAGTGACAAAAATTGCTCTTGAATTTAATATTTTCTGGAAGATAAAATAATGTTAAAATAATATGTAGAAAAAATCATTTCATCATCCTGAGATTCCTAAGGAAGGTGATAGGTCTTGCTGATCTTTATCAATCACCCAATACTTACCCAATGATTTGCATATTATTTTCCAAATCAATTTAATATTCAGTTGCAACAAGACTTGATAACCTGCTTTCCCAGATCATACCTAAGAGAAGTACACCAAGGGAATTAGGCCCAGATGCCAAAACCACAGAAAAAGAAGAAGTAGTAGAGAAGGAAAAACAAAGTAGAGTAAAAAAAAAAGCATATATAATAGTGGAAAACAAAAATCAAAAGCCATTAAAAGCTCTGTAGTCACTGAGAAAAGGTCGAATGATATTCCATATATTATCATTAAAAGCAAGTATGTGATGCAAAATAAGATATTTTCGTATAAAACTTTGTTAAATTTACAGGTAGTAGTAAACTGATGAGCTTTAGGTATAAGGAAAATCAGTTTTTTAAAACCAATTATTCCTATATGATGCTAGATCAAAGATATTACTATTTCAAGGATCTGCTTTGATTTATTTCAACTTTTAAAAAAAAGTTCACATGAAAAGCCTATGAACAGTTCTTACAAGAACAAGAATTCTATTTGCCTTGGAAACTTTCTCTTACATTAAAAACATTTTTGAATTCTTTGTGCTGAAGATGGATTTTTATTGATAAATAGTACAACACTGAATTTGCACTGGAAATTAGCTTTATAAAGATCATAAAATAGAGGAGAGTACCTAAGTGAATTGTGCCTTCCCAGTTATTTAATTGATAAGGGGCAAGAAGTGAATCCTTTAGCCAATAAAAGCTGAATATGGTATGAATTTATTCATTCAAGCCTTACCAGCCTATATTCTTTGATTTTATGTTTGTTTTCTTGCTTGCTTTTGGTACTCGGGATTGAAACCAGGGGTGCTTTACCACTGAATAATAGCCCTTGTCCTGAGGTTATAAATATCTGAAAACCTCTTAAAGTTATGAGTTCCCAAATTTTGAGACACGTTATCCCAAAGTTACTCAGGCTCTCTAAATATACAATCATACTCACTTTTATGGCCCTTTGTAAAATATCCGACACCCTTACCCTGCATCACTCAGAGTTACTCCTCTAAATCCGGTCTTAAGGAAAACATTATTTGAAGCATCCCAGCATTCTTTTGTCACCTATAAGTTATGAAATATCAGTTGAAGCTCTATAACAATAACCACCACCACCACCACCACAATCATGAAAACAAAAGCCTCTGAAAGATTAAAGTCATAAAACAGTATTGGAAATGGTGAAATAACTTGGAAATGGTCTTCACTGTCTTTCTTGCTTTGAAGGAAAATAATAATGAAGTAGAAAGGAAATTATTTGCTCTCAGCCATATGTTGTAAAACAACCAGTATACGATGAACTCTTAACATTTATTCTCTATACATGAAAAAGTGGCTTTTTCATGAATCATTCATTTTCGTCTTCTGAATAACGTTATAAAATAAAAATTATTGCTCTGTTTTTATCTCAGAATGAATCTTGCTAAAAGCAGTAAACTTTTTTAAGTGTGGAAGACTTCTGTCCCTGGAAATCAAGTCCACTGCTTCCTGTTACTTCACATCACACTTCATTGGATATTTAATTGTCTATTTGGGCAAACATTATAAAAATTAGAGCATTTTCTTCAAAGGTTTATACTTAGTTTAAGTACAGTGGAACAATTCAGAGCAATCAGCTAACGAATGTTATAGAAAAAGAACCACAGTGAATAATTTGAGGGCTGATTCTGAGGTTATAGATACCTGAAAACCTCTTAAAGGTATGAGTTCCGATCAACCCCTACAAAGTTAGTGAAAATGTATTTCATTCAATTTTAGATGCATATTTTCCTTTTTTTTAACTTCATGAAATGGGAATGCTCTTTGTTATTGGAAGCATTTTAAACCTTGTAGAGTTATACAAAGGTACTACTGTAAGTATGTACATATGTAAACTTTGATCACAAGCATAATGTTGCTAGACAATTGAAACACATTTTTTAAGTTTAAAATGATTTAAAGAATATTTGTAGAAAAATATGAATTCTAGTTGCTCTCCAATACCTTTCTTTACACTCCTTTGTGACACTAAGAAAATATCAGGGCTATTTCTATTCCCAGCCAGGCATGTGCATGTGCACACAAATGCACACACACGTGTGCCTGCACACCCCCCAAAAAAATTCACAGCTAAACAAAGAATGCTGTTAATCGTACACAAGTAAAGAATTACTACACTCAAAAATATCTTGGAAAACACAGACTTTCATCTTTTGTGAAAACTTTTTGATATTGTTAAGTGTATGAAAAATATTAATAATTTAAAAATGTCAAACCATGCATATTAATAAGGTAGGATCTCAATCTGTTGCACTTACAATTTCTTATGTATATACAAATATGATCTATGATAAAACATCAAAGTATAATACATTTAAAACAGACTTACACATGCAGAATAAAATTTTAAATGACTTGAAATCAATATTTCATAATGGAATCAACAACATTTTTTCTTAATGACATGTAGAAGAGTGGAGCTTCTTATAGTGGATGGTGCCTTACAGATGTTAAGAAACGCTAATATATGATATCATGGCAACTGTTCCACATTATATAAGACAGGAACAGTTTTCAACAGGGATCCTCTTAACTTCTTAATGAATAACAACACAGAGAGTTTGAGAAAAGTTTTTAGTAGAATATAACAACATGGACCAATCTTACAAATATAATGTTGAGTCAAAATGTTGGACACTAAAGTATGTGTGTTGTATTGTTCCATGCAGCACACTATTAAAAGTAGGATTGATGTGTTTGGGAGGAGCTGGCAAGAAGGAACAAGTTAAGATTAGAAAGAATTATAAAATGTTTTTGTTGCCGACAATTTCAGAATTACAGCTACGATGGTGTTTGCTTTGTGATAATTCACTGAGTTGTCCATTTATGTTTTCTCTGCTTTGTATATATATGCAATGTAAAATAGAAATATTTGTATATTGTAGTATACATGAAAGAAGAAAACAAAGTGAAAATGGCCATTAAAATTTATCTTGAGAAATCTAGCTAAATATCATACATTAGAGATAGTAAAACTGGTAACTATTAATATTTAACTCATCTAACATCACATTAGTCATAGAGAATGGTTCTCTAACTCTAGAATAAGTAATTAAACAGGATTAGTTGATAGGCAACATGTAGAAAGAAGTCAGAATATTTAGGACATGAGGCTAAGAAATTAGTAAAATTTGCTGAGAAGGAGATTATGGTCTCAACACTTCCCCTGCGTGTGTGAAATCATAGATGACAATGTTCAGATGTTCAGACTGGGGATCACACAGGATTTCTTCATGCACAACTCTTCTTTACAAATCAAACCCAACTTTTTCATTAGAATACCATTCTATATTTGGTTATGTTAGCTACTGCTTCCTTCGTATGATACCATACTCACCCCATTTTTCCTAACATTTCTTATAGTATTATTAGAATATCTTCTTTTATTTATTTAACATTTCTTTTTAAGTTCCCTGTTAAGAACTTCTCAAAAGCAAGCCATTAGTTGATATTCATTCATGATTTCATAGTGTTCAGAGTTCTTGCATATATTAATTACTTATTGCTCAAAATCACCCTGGGGACTATTATTACCCTCATTTTATGCATGGTAAACTAAGGTGCACAGAGGAGAATAATGTACTCAAGATCACAGAGCTAATAAATGGTAAAGCTGGTATAATTGCCATTGATAAGCTAACTAGGTAGCAGACAGAGCCATAAATCAGTGGGTCCCAGGTTGCAAATTCCAATGTCCTTGTAGATTATTCCAGAAACCCCAAACAACATAGATTCTGTAGTCAAAACCCTTAATCTCATAAAAATAATAAAATAAAAATTTCTGTAATAGTTTCACCTGATTTATTAGCCAACCCAAGGACATCAATGTGTCCTAACACCTTCTCTAATTAGGAATTTCTTAAAAATCATACCATTATTAAATCAACAATATAATTAATTTTATCTCTGGTAATGATTTTATAGTCAAGCTTTATTAAATTATGACAACATATAGGGGCATTCATAGCTGCAGGAAAACATGGGAAGTAATATTTCATTCTGTCTTATATAAAGCAAATTTTTTCTGGATAGCTTCTGAAATGGACAGAAAAGAAAGTATTAGTGAGAGAAAGTAGCTTATGCAGCTTCCCTCTGCCTAGTTGAATTTCCTCTCTCACAGTGACTTGTGGCAGTGATGTAATTAGGGAATGACTGCTCTCAGCATTTCGGGTCACCAGGTCCTATCAGTGGTTGATTTTTCCAGCTGGACAAGCCTATTATATCAAAAGTCTGAAGGTATCAATACACCTGCATGCATCATTTCTTTAATGAAAGAAGCCAATATCCTCTTGTCCTCCAGGGAGTCTGAGCTATTTGAATTTTATCACAGCTCTCCACTTCAGTAACTCTAGAGGATCCCAATTAGCATGTTCAATTAAAACTTGGTTAAGTGCAGATTTTGCTGTACCCTAGCCACTTGAGCTGTAGTGGCTGGGCTTCCTGTTCACTCATAACACTTATTCCACTGATGCGTTCTGATACTGGGATAAACATTACATCTCTTCAAAAAAAAAAACAGTATTACTGAAATTTATATTGCCATTACTTTTTTTTCTCCGTTTTATCTCAGCGTCCTCTTACTCTGTCAAAAAATACTATGAAGTTTTTATTAGGGAATGCAAGGAATGGTATAAATTTAGCCTCAATATTTAAAAAGGAATCCATTGCTTTCCACCATGAGCCATTACACCATGAAATCAGCAGATGGTTTAAGATCTCTCACGGGAGGTCTTGGGAGATTACTCGCACTGCATCGATTGTCATTTTTATTTCTCTTCCAGGATTATTTTTCCTTTTACAGGAGGTTTGGAATTCTACTCCCATTTTAGGGTATTTGTGTTTTAAAATCTTTTGTTCGTATCCTACCTAATTGTTAAAATTAAATACTCCCAACAAGTTTCAGTCAGCACATGGATGTTCACAGTCAGAAAGCTCTCTCTCCAGTAATCAATGGTAAGACAGCATCAGCACATTGGGGAATTGGTCATCATTATTTTTTTTCATCTGGAAGATGGTCATCAAATCTGTTATGTTCATTTTAACTGGCCTTTTCTCCCCCAATCCCTAGCCATTACTGCAGAGTTTTTTCCCTTAATTTCCTATCCTTTCTTTGCTGTTTCAACTAGTCTCATGTATTGAAAAACTTCCCTAAAACCAAACCTTGAAGTGGTAAGTTGCTTATGCATTTATTTAATAGGTAAGGTCAGAATGTGTGAATCAGGGGCTGAAACAGTGGCTCAGCAGTTGCGACTCTTTGCCTGGTGTGCACAAGGACATGGGTTCAAACTCCAGAACCGTGCACCTATACAACAAAGTGTCAGAGCAATGAAAGTCACATGAAAAACTAAATAAAATTGATTCTCTCTTTCTCTCTCTCCAAATGTCTTTATCTTTAAAAAAAGAAAAAGAATGTCACATAAAAGGTGTGCATTAATGAGCATGATAAAAATGTTGCCAAATAAAATGCAAGACACCTAGTTAATTCTGAATTTCAGATAAATGGCAGACAATACATTTAAGTGTTATATAAGTGTGTGTCAGTTTTTCAAAGGGTATTCTTACATGAAAAAACAATTGCTGTTTGTCCAAAATTCAAATTTACCTGTGTTTTATTTGCTCAGTCTGGAAACTCCATCGTACCACCATAAGCAAGTAGGCTCAAACTTAAGAAGCCCTATGGAACATGTGTCAACATCTTCCTTTCAAAGCCTAGGGAGGCTGACCCTGCTCCATTGTGAATAGGGTTGCTCTGATTGTGATAACTGTGTGAGCCTTTTCCTTCTTCCCAATTTCATTCAGTCATTCCTGCCTGCAACAGTGAGTTCCTGGGTGGTGCTGGGGAAAACCCCTGAACAGATGAGAGAGGCACATTGGTTTTACAGGAAAAAAAATCCATGTCAGGCCATGAAGTAAAAGTTATCATGAGGGCCTAAAAAACCTTAACAGAGGAAGGACATATTTCCATTTTCTTCCTTTTTGAAATGCAAACACCTTTCTTTGAACAGGTTAATCTTTCATTATGCTCCCTTGTCAAGTCTCATTATGAACTTATATTCAAAGACTGGCTTCAGAGTCTACCCCGTGACCTATGTCTCAGATTTTTTTAAGCTTTTAAACTATTAAAAGCTATTTTTTTTCAAAGTAGAATTACTTCTACAATTTAGTGTTCCTTTGAACAGGTGGTTCTGAGTCCATGGTCCCTCGAACAGTAAAAATACTTTTACCTGGGAACTTGTCACAAATACCAACTCTTGAGCCCAACTTGATCTGGTATATTACTAACATGTGGGACTGACTCTTCCCTACAATTTTTTATTATGGAAAAAACAAAATATAAAATGTATAATCAATAATTATTAAGAGCATAATTCAGTGTACTAAATATTTCATATTTTTGTACAACTATCCCCACCATTCTACTCCAGGATTATTTTCATTTTGTAAAAAAATTAATTTTATAACCTTGAAATAGAATCTTGCAATTCTTTGCTTTTCACCATCCTTTGGGAACCATCAGTCTCCTTTCTGTCATTATGCATTTGACTGCTCTAAGTACCTAATGTAAGTAGAATCATATAATATTTATGTTTTGTGACTAGCTTATTTTATTTAGCATAATATCCTAAGTTTCATCCATATTGTACCATATGACAGTTTTCTTTCTTTTTAGATTAAATATAATTTTTTTGTGACTGCATATCACATTTTACTTATCCATTTATTCATGCATGGACACGTCACATTTTAGCCCTGAGGAAAATGTTGTTCTATATAAGGATATACAAACATCTCTTCAAGACCCTGCGTTCAATTCTGTTAGGTATACCTAGAAATGGAATTGCTGTAACACATGGTAATCTATTTTTTATTTTTTACAGTTTTATTTTATTTTTATCTTTTAATTTTTAGTTAAGGAGTTGAGTTATTGTATAATCATAAATGTATATAAAGCAACAATATGATGGGCATATATACTTTAACCAGAAATACTCCCATA
>PVKS010032420.1:0-22560 GCA_004027875.1 Aplodontia rufa | reverse complement strand
AGACCTAAGATTTATTGATATACCCCTCTTTAGATGATTGTAAGGTTCATTCCATTTTCTATTGCCCCTCTTGATTTCAAAATAAAAAGGGTCTAGACCTTGTGTTCATGTCACGGGGGAGCTCTGTGTAACCCAGGGAGAAGCTTGTTGCTTCTATGCCAGCAAATCTGGAGTTATTAGGAGCTCCCTAGCAAAAGTTAAAGAAAACATGCAAAGATAGAACCATGAGTTAAAACAAAAGGAGTCTTAGTTCCAAAAGGTTATTCACATGGAATCTCTGGCTGACCACCCTCTTTACAGGCCTAGCAGGACCCACAGCTCTGATGTGTTTAATAGGGTTACTTATTGGCTCCTGTATTTTAAATGGGACATTCAGGGCCACTACAACCTCATATCTATGAATCAAAGGTTTGATTGTTTCTAGAAAAAGGGGGAATGTTATGGTGCAGGCTATATAGGCCGTGACAAAACAGATGCCATGTTGGAAAGGGACTGCTTCTCCCTTGGGAAAACCCCACCTCTGGGACCACCAACAGTTGCTTAGAACAGCACCTTGGCAACCTAAAATAGTAAACATTACTACATTGATTCTTGTACTGTTCTTGGGCCATGTTCTATACCTGAGAATGATTATCCAGACATTAATAATAATTCTATAAATTGTACTTCCCTGGGGTCATCCTGACCCACTTCCCCATTTCTTCACAATGTTGGGATCTCATGATTTTTGTTTGTGGTTTTGAATCATAGTAACTGTCACCTGTGATTAATGTAATGACATGATTCATTTATGATTTTGACCTATAAAAAGGGTGCTCTAACTCTTGGAGGGGGTTGATGGGTGTAGACTTTGAGTCTGCCCTTGGCCCGCCAGCTGGTGAAATAAAGCTCCATCTCCTGTTTTGAGCTCAACTTGGTGATTTATTGCAATCTCACCCATAACAGCAAAAACTGGATAGAATGTATGTGCACTCATACCCATGGAAGTACATGTAAAACTGGTAAAATCTTAATAAAGCCAAATGAGTGGAGTGGATCCAGGTCAGTCAATATCTTGTTGAGATGACTGTATTTTTTTTTTTTTACACTAGAGAGAGGGACAGTGAGAGAGACAGAGAAAGAAAGAAACAACTTTATTTAGTTTTTCACATGGCTTTAGTTGCTTCAACACTTAGTTGTGTACGTGGTGCTGGGGTTTGAACCCGGGTCCTCGTGCTTGCCAGGCAAGCGCCGAAACCGCTGAGCCACCGCTCCAGCCTGAGATGACTGTATTATAATTATGCAAGATGTTACCATTAGAGGGCACCAGGATGAAGTATATAAAAGATCCTTCTGTATTATTTTTATAACTGCACATGAATCTACACTTATCTCAAAATAACGGATTAAAAAGCAAACTAATTGCCAATAGTTCCCCAACAGCTTTCCCTATGCCCTCTTTACACATCCTATACTCTACAACTAGATCTAAAAGCTAACATATATTAAGCACTGGACATGTCAGGCATCATCCTAAGTATTTTGTGTACATTATCTGACTTAATTCTCAACAATCTCATTAGTTATGAGTTCAATACCACTGTTGACACCACTTTCCATGTAAATGATTAAGGCACAATTATATAAATAGTTATCTAAGGACCCAACATGCCATGTACTTTTCTATACCTCTTGGTCTTTACTTCTATTGCTTAAAAAGTCTTCCCACCTAATCACCCTTCAAAGCCCGACTCCAAGGTTACCTTTGTGATTTCACCTGCTACACTAATGGTGTTGGAAGATATACAATAAATGTTTAATTAGCACAAGGTCTAGACAAAGGACCCAGAGAAGTTACAACACTGTCACCAACTTTAGTATTTGACACTGATTACATTGAATTTATATTTTTCCCAAAGCTAAGCCCGAATGGGAAGGAATGCTATAATAGTTAAATATCAGAACTGGAGAAGACCTATGAGTGAGACAATGTTGATTAGTAAAGAAACAGCTTTAATGCGTCAAAGAGGAACAGTAATGTCAGATTAAGGAAACACCCACCATCAACTGCAAAGTTCATATCTTTCTTAAGTTTTCACACAGCAAATACATGAACGTAAACCTTAACTGCCTTAACCTAGACACCCCTATTCTGACCTATTAGTACTTTCACAATTCAAGAAAAGGTAGAATTTTTTTTCTCAGAAAAAAAGAAATATATATGTGTGTGTGTGTGTGTGTATGGACATATATATTCATCCTCCAGTTTAAAATATATCTTCATTATTTCTATTAGCGGAAACACTATTATTATTAAAGACTGCATTACATTCAAGAATTCACCTGAAAAATTTACAGATTATCCTGAACTATCTAAAATTATTCTAATTGTCCTCTGAAATCAGAGCAAGTCTCTCCAAATGATTCATTTATTAAAAACAAGACAAGGGCTGGAGCAGTGGCTCAGCAGTTACAGAGCTTGCCTGGCATGCACGAGTACATGAGTTCAAACCCCAGCACTACATACAAAATGAAGTGTCCAAAGAATGAAAGTCACATGAAAAACTAAATAAAAATTGCCTCTCCCTTTCTCTCTCTCTTTCTCTCTCTCTGTTTCTCTCTCTCTCGCTCCCCTCTTTCTTTAAAAAAACAATAACAAAAGAAAAAACTAGAACACAAGTAGAGGAAAAAAATCCCCAAATTATAATAAATGAAGTTTCAGGATTCAAATTCATTCTGTTCCCTGCCCCCTTATAAGTTTTCTTCTCTTAAGCTAAAGTTTTTCAGAAGGCATCAAAAATGGAGTAAATAAAAGAGAACACTAAGAAAGAAATAAGTAAGAGACTGCAGACTAGTCTCCTTCCATTTATTAAGCATACACTATGAACCAATGTGGACTAGCACCTCCTTCAGAAATAACCTTCCTTTTTTTTTAGTGCTGTGGACTGAGCCCAGGGCCTCTTAACAGGCTAAGTGTTTGCTCTACCACGGAGCTACAATCCAGCACCAAGCAGCCATAATCTGTAAATCATAAAGCATACATTCTTAACAGTGACCTACAACCAATAAAGAAAAATAGATGTTTAAATAATGCATCATATGTAAAAATTAGGTGTGGTCAAGTACAACGGACAGACAAGAAAAGGGACTCCTATGAAACGAAACACTGACCGGTCGAGTTCTCTTGAACTTGGAGTCCTCACGGTCTCTGTGCGGCCCAGATGCGCTGCTTCTCTCCCTGACATTTCTATAGCCGGGACTGGGGATGATGTACTCTTTTCCTATGTCAATATCCTTCATCTTTGCTGAGTGGAGGTGCCAGGGTTCACAGACTCTTGGTTTCACTCAGAATTTCTGAAATTAAAAATTCATCAAGAATAGGTACCTCCTACATTGTATTTAATCATGTTGTAAAGTACTTTTGGAAAAAAGGGCAAAATATTAAAGCTTTCTACTATTAAGCTACAAAAATAGTTTTCCAGAATTCTTAGAACTACCATCTTATTTTTTAAAGAAAAAAATTCAATGTAATAAAATCAAGAAAAATTACCTTCTCCCACCTCCAAGGAAAAAAAAAGAAAAAAAAACTACTATCAAAGAAATATACACCCCTTTCAACTATGCTTAAATGTAATGTATGGAGCAGTTATATAATTTTTTTGAGTCTTTCTGAAAACAATTTCAGTTTGTTCCAAGCATTAACCAACTTCACAATTTTAAAATAATGGATATCATTTTTTCCCACCAAATTTCACTAAATGAAAATTTACAAGATACTTATCCTACCAATGATTGATCCATTTCTTCATTTTTATAAAGAGCTAATAAATTAGCTGATATTTTAAAGCTCCATGCAATTACAAAGCTAAAATACAAAATAACAGGGTAATATAATTTTAAACATAAATTCCCCCTTGGGGTACTAAAAATGTTCACAAATTAGAACATTTGCACAATTATGTGAATATGCAAAAAGAGTGAACAACATTTAATAGTTTAAAAGGGTGAACTGTATGACATACAAATTAAACCTCAGTATAGTTGTTATTTAAAAACAACAACAAATCCCCCATTCTTACCTAGTCTCCACTTGAAACTGTTCTAAACCTCTTGGCTAACTCTAATCAATACCCTCTATCAATTCTGGTCACTTTAAAAAAATAAATAAACACTTAAAAGCCTCTCTAAAACATTCCCCCACTCTGAAGGTTTGCAGCTTCCCAGATGAAAGTTGAAAGAACACCTTGTATAGCAGCCTCGCTAGAAATTACAATGTAGCACAAATACTGGGCTCTCCCTGTGACTTAAAAGTACAACTCCAACAGCACAAAATTCTGACAACTATATTCATTTTAAAGGTATCAGAAAAAAGGAGAAAACCACTTACTAATCTTCTAAAGAGGACTAAATCTCCTCCACAGAGACAGGTTACCAACACAAAGAAAACTTGACTTCTTGCTTTTCAAAATCCTGGTTCAAGTACCCTAAGCTGATATCGCTAAGTTATTTATCTTAAAAAAAAAAATCACCTTGTCCAATGACAAAGTGCACCAGAAAGAACACTGGCTTATTAAGCAAGAGCACAGCGATCGGGTCATTGAGACCTCATTAAGGCTAAACTATAAACAGACCTGGCATCTGCCAGCGTCACCACTGTCTAGCTGTAGCTGATCATAGGAAACTTCTTGCCAAGGCCATCACTGAAGTCCAACCTTCCCCTCCAAAGGTTTCCTATCCCAGCAGATTATTTTAAGAGGATTGGAGGTACTTTTTAAATAGGCAGGAAGAGAGATGGGGTACAGCTTGAAAAGGGGTGGGTCAAGATAACTAACTTATTCACAATACCAAAGGCCACATCAAGAATATAAAGAGCATCTCAGTTACCTAAGAACCCAGGATAGCCAGATTCTTTCAACCACTGTATTTCAAAGGTTGAAGCAGAATCAGTAGAATGTGTGAGCAGATAGTGGCAGGGAAGAAATGACTTCCCTGTTATCAGAGAAATAATTATTGCTTTGTGCCTGTTTTGACCGGTGTAAGATAAGGATTTTAATGAGCTACCTTAATGGAGCCCTCCTAACCTATCCTATGCTAAAGAACCAAGTTATTCTAAGTATGATGGGTATGAGGAACTCTTTTCCATAATCTTTAACACCCCCATCTCTTTAATTTCCTGAAAAAAGAGGCAGTCTTGAGAGTAGGCAGGCCCTGGGTATGCACAAAGTTACCGCCTCCTGGCCTGGACCATAAGGAGAACACCATCTTCTGAGTCTCTGGGTAATGACAGGGCACTCCACGTGGAGGCCGACTAAGCGATAGGAAGCCAAATAGATTTAGGAAAGAAATAGATTTAGGAAGGAAACAAGGCCCCACAGTGAACCAATTAAGGATAGATCACTAGGCCAGACTATCTTTTTTTTAATACTGTTTCTATTTCCCTATTTTCTCCTATTCCCCCTTGAAGTTGTTGGAAAGTCTTTAAAAGGCTAACTTGCCTCAGCTATTAAGGAAGAAAAGAAAGGGATTTTTTTAAGGTAGTGCTAGAGCTGTGTAAGAGCAGATCAGTAATAGGGGAGAACCCCAACGAAGTGCCGAGACTCAAAACTGACTGGATGGCGCCTACTTGGTGAGCTAGCTACCTTTCGTGCCGAGCCTCCTTCCAGCGATAAAAGGGTAGACACTGTCCCTGCACAGCGATACAGACTCAACTGCACGGGGGAGGCGAGCTGCGCAGGTTCACAAGAACAGTAAGTAGACAGACTGGTGTTTCCAAGTTGCCTTATCGCAACATTCCTGAGTAGTTTCCAGCGACCTCAGCGACCGTTCACCAGGCCCTAAAGCTGCACAAGGAAACCCTGAAGCGAAAAGGGTACCTATTTACCACGCCCCCTGTAACGCATTTGTGCCTCCAACCTTCCTGGCCTTTCACTTACGCCAGAGACCACGGTGTAACCTACGCACCTCCTCCTTCAAAACCTCAAACTTTCCCAGTCGCTCCTGCACCCATCTGCCTCCAGCGTCCCGCGTCTGTGCGCAACCAAATGACTCTTGTGTGATAAATACAAAGCAACGCACAACTGTATGGTAGAGGTGAAAAGGGCACCAGATGACAGTCAAAAGATTTGGGCTCCGTTCCCGGCTCTGCCACCGGCTCGCTGTTCATGCTTATGTCACGTACCTCCATTTACCGATTTGCAAAAACCAAGGGAATGACTGACTTCAGAGGTGGCTGACAGCGAGGTCTCGGGTCCGCGGCTTGAGGCCGGCGCGCAGGCCGTCGGTCCACAACCTTTGGGGTCGCAGCTTTTCTCAGGCCAGCTTACGGGAGGAGACCCTGCCCTTGGGCGTTCCCACCGCCCGCAAGGGCCTGGAGAGACTAGGCGATTGCGACCCACACCCACCGGCCAGGACCGCAGCACCCCCTGGTGGCCGCAGCCGGGAATGGAGCCGGCACCCGACCACTCATTCCAACCCTATCTGCCGGCGTTCGGACGCAAAGACCCCACCGAAAGCCCCCAGAGATCGCAACACAAGGAGAGGGCGGCAGAAGAAAGAAGAGGCCAAGCCCCCTTCCTAGGTCTCCAAGCTTCACGCGAAATGCTCGAACCCCCGACCACAGCCCGCAGCACCTCCAGGGAAGGCAAAGGGGTGATCCCTGTGACAATCAAGGGACACGATAGGGGTAAGGCAAGAGCCGTCACTTACCTGGACCCCAGCTCCCAGACAGGAGCGCCGGCCACTCAACCACGCTCCCGAGCATCTGCACCAGAGCAAAACAAGCCTTTATAGCGGCATCGGCAGCAACAGCGCGCAAGCGCGCTGCACAAAGCTTGCGCAAGACTGAAGGGAATTGTAGTCCCCCTTCCAAGAGCCCCCGGCTCTGCATGCAGCAAAGGACTGCATTTCCCAGAAGCACTGCAGGCGCCCGGGATGGGGCGGGAGCCACTCTTCTTTCCACCGCGTTCCTGGTGCTGCCCTATCCTTTCCATATCTCTGCGAGCCTGTCTCGAATCTTCTTTGAGGTCGTGTGTCCCCATGGATAGCTGGGAGGGTGGCCGGTGGCCCTACATTCGCAGGCAGCCTGATGTTTGTAGGCAGAGCTGTCGAACCTTGCACGGCCCTTCACGTGCCAGAAAATATCGTGAAGGTCATCGTAGCTTGCTTCTGCTGGGAAAAGAGCCTTCCCGGCCCCCCAGCCACAAACCTTGTCTTTTGTGGCACGGGTTTTACACTTGCGTGCTCCTGATTCGACCCTGCATTCTGCACAAGTACGACCTTTCTCACTTCTGTCCCAACTACCCATCACAAAATGTGCTGCCTAGATCACAGATTTAAAAGTGGCAAGAGCATTGGAAGTGGGATGCAAACTCATCTTTTTTCTTCTCTTTTTAATAAACAGAAGTGGGACACTCAGAAGGACGGATCATTTTGGTTTTGTTCCATCTGTTCCTTCGACATCATCACAATGTAAAGGTTGTTCTGTTAAGTGCCTCCCTGCTCTGGGGCTTTACATAACAGCCCTGTCACTTTTAATTTCTGTAATAACCCTATGTTATTACATAGGGAATAGGTATTATGATTATCCATTTAAGAGATTTTTAAAGATTGGTAAAATGCCTTTTCCCTTTTCATACTACTAGTTAGCTAGTGTGAAAAACACAAACATAAAGCTGAAATCATAGACACCAGTATATTCTTGAACACAGATAAATTAATAGACAAATACAATAGAATAAAGAATGTATAAATAGACATGTGCATGTATGGAAATTTGATCTGTGACAGAAAACCTTAAACATCAGTGGGGAAATAAAGAACTCCGCAAATAACACTGGAACAATTGATTATCCATATTAAAGAAAAACTATTTCGTACCACACAGAAAAATATGTTTTGGATAGATCAAAGACTTAAGTGTGAGAAAACTTTAAAATATTTAGAAAAAAGTAGGAAACTCCCCCCCACCTCCCACCCCCTGCTAGAGCTGTGGCGCAGCAGTATGGTACTTGCCTGGCAAATTCGAGGACCTGGGTTCAAACCCCAGCACCACATACGCAACAAAGTGTTGGAGCAATGAAAAGCTAAATAAAGTTGATTCTGTCTCTGTCTCTTTCTCTCTCTCTTAAAAAAAAAAAAAGTAGGAAACATCTTTATGAACTTGGGGGTAGGAAAAAATTTCTTAAGATAAAAAATAAAGGTAAGATTGATAATTTCTTACTATACTAAAATTAAAACATGTACAAGATGTGATAAAGTGAAAGATAAACCACAAAGTAAAACTGAGATTTTTTAATATAAAACATTCAAATAATTCCTACAACTCAATAAGAAAAGGCAAGCAAATTAAATGAGCAGCTCATAGAAAATCAAAGCTTAACAACCCCTCAAATATGAAAACACACAATCTCACTAATAATTAGGAAAATGAAAATTAAAGGAGCAATGAGTTCCCACCTCACGAAAGTATGCTAGTACTTCCAATCATGCCTCAAACTACAGCACCCAAAAGCTGCAAATCTGATACCTTTGTATAAATTTTTTTAAAAAACTTCTAAAATCTCCTAGAAATTATATAGTTTCTTTTAAAAATAATGGATGAGGGGTTGGGGATTTAGCTCCGTGGCAGAGCGCTTGTCTAGCACGCGCAAGGCCCCAAGTTCGGTCCTCAGCCCTGAAAAAAAATAAAAAATAAAATTAAAATAATGGATGATGGGCTGGAGCAGTGGCTCAGAGGTTATATGGCTTGTCGGACATGCACAAGGACCCAGGGTTCGAACCCCAGCACCCACGTATACAACTAAGTGTCAGAGCAACGAAAGGCACGTGAAAAACTCAATAAAAATTGATTCTCTCTGTCTCTCTCTCTCTCTCTCACTGTCCTTCTCGCTTCAAAAAACAAAAAAACAAAAAGACACACTATTAAATTGCCCCCCCCAAAATAACTGGTGTTCAAAAAATAATTAGTGTTCAAACACTAATTGCTTGCTAAAAAAGAGGGAGAAGGTGAATGATAATAATAATCTGGTTTTAGCAAAAACATCATTACCCACTACTATAAATAAATGTGTTGATTTGTAGTCTTGATATATAATTTGTAAATTTTGTAGTGATACAGGAGCTATAAGCATAAGTATTTTGTACATGTTTTTATGAATGCATATGTTTAAGTAATACTAAGGAAAGTGACTTGAGTTAACATCAGGGGTTTGAGAGAATTATTTTCCTTAAAAATCTGAACCTTATTCCAGTTTGGGAAACATTGGACAGTAGATTAAACTAATCTTTAGTTTGGTATGCAAGTTCTTCTGTGATCTGGTCCCACAAAATACCACAGCTTCACCCTGGTTCTCTCCTACTCAAAGCCAAGGTCCTGACAAAACTAATTTCCATATTTTTACTCTAGTTGTTTCCTCCACCCAGAAAAATCCTAAATCTGCTCAGCTAAAATAACAAGCATCAGGGGCTGGAGCAGTGGCTCAGTGTTTTCGGTGCTTGCTTGGCAAGCACGAGGACCCGGGTTCAAACCCCAGCACCACGTACACAACTAAGTGCTGAAGCAACTAAAGCCATGTGAAAAACTAAATAAAGTTGTTTCTCTCTTTCTCTGTCTCTCTCACTGTCCCTCTCTCTTTAAAAAATAAATAAATAAATAAATAAATAAATAAATAACAAGCATCCTAGCCCATAAACAAGACTTGGCATATTAATTCTCCCAGAGTGACAATTAGGAATTACTCAACTAAATAAAGCAGTAAAGTATTTCTAGCATCCCTCATAAGATAAGTAGGGAGAATTCCCCCACATCACTGTGAATTATGGACTAGATATCTGTCAGGTCACTGTATGAGCAGCAACACCTTCCCATTAAACCAGGGAGCCCAAATCCAATAGTCCAGCCTAGATAGAGCCTTCTCAGTATAACTGGCAAGGAGAGACTTGGAACACTCCCTGTCTTTCCCCAACACTTCTCAAGTGCTTTCCTCTATAAATAGGGGCTTTTCATCAAAAGAAATAAACGACTTTGGTTTACATTAGTAATAATAACCTTTCTGACCTGAATGTCAGCTCAAGAGAATTAAAAATGTATTACAGGCTGCATTTATTTTTCAATCAAAATAATTCAATTATTGAGACCCATTAGGGTCTCAATATATAACATATATATACATATATATATATACTTATATACCTAAAACACAAATTTTATGCATTATTGGTTAGAAGAGACCACCAATGAAGAAAATTGGCATTGCCTTTAAGCTACTAATGTCACCGTATGGGCAACTTTCTTCCTAAGAACACATATATAGTGGAGAAAGTTGACACCTTGGGCCAAGTAGGAGTGAGATGCGTTCAGTGGTAAGCAGCATGGCAGAATCAAACCCTGTGACATCTTTGGATAGAAAGAGGCCAACACGAAAAGAGAGGTAAGGTAATGCTTCCTCACTATACAGTCCGGACTGGGACAATCCCAACTCTTGCTCTTATCTGGCTTGCCAGCTTTTTAGTTATTGCTCACTTGTCCCTATTCTCCCTTTTCTCCCTACCAGGGGATAATCAGATGCAAGTTCATGCTCCTGTTGCCAGTGGCTTTCTGGTGACCATTGACACCCTCAATTTCTACCTGCCAACAGAAATCCAGAATTGTGCCCCATTCAAGATGACCCTTCTGCTGGGCTACAACATCTTCCTGCTTGTGATGAATGACCTACTCCCGTCAGTGGCACCCCCCCTCATCACTATGGCCCCTCCCACTTTCCCAGAGAACCGAAGGCAGCAGGGGACAGGGAGGGGCCAGCCACTGCTCCACTCAAGGAGGGAGGGGCCTCTGAGGAAACACTGCATTGGGGAAAGGAACTTAAGGAGAGTTCAGCAATGAATCTGCCCAGGTTTATGATAATTTGCTTTGCCCTGAGATGTCTGCTTTGCATTGTGTCTGTCCCTGATGGTGGCCAGCCTGCTGGAGACCATCTTCATCACCCACCACTTGCACCTGGCCTCCACCCAACCCCCACCCATGCCTGGGTGGCTCCACTCCCTGCTGCAACACGCACCAGCCCAAGAAGGTGCTGCCCCACTGTGCCTGGGAAGGGGAGGAAGTGCCTGGGCCTCAGCCCCACCCACCTGCCCACTTTCTCTTCCCATTCCTGGATTTCTCTGTTTTTTTCTCCACCCTTGACTCCCTTCCTGTCCAGGTGAACTTTGCTCTCCATAACTGAGTCTTTGTCTTCTCCACAGGGCTGAAGGAGTCAGGAGATTTGGTGGGAGGGTACCAGAGAGTCAGAGCTAAATGGGTGCCCTGAATGAGCAAGAGCTGCAGGAACTGCAGGCCCAGATGCTGCACTTGCTGGAGTATGGGCCACCTGATGGACACCCTGCTCTTCCACCTTTACCGGATCTTCCATTTTTACCTGTTCTTCATGGCCTCATGCACCGCTATAGTCAATGTCCTCTGGAACACCTAGGCTGATGCCCACCCATAAAACCCAGGCAGGAGCTGCTCTTGTCCTCAAAAGCCAGCCAGACTCTCAAGACTGCCCTGATTTCAGCCTCATTGGCCTGGCAACCGCCTGGCATCCACCTGGTTTTCAATCCTGTCCGGTTCACTTTCAGGGCACACTGGATAGTTTCCTATGCCCCTCACAACTCCCAAATGTCATCATCTCCTCTCAGCCCTCCCATGAGTCCTGCCTTCTTGGATCCTCGGGATTTAGATTCCTGGAATACTTCCTAATGTAATCACTCCAATAAACCCCTTTTCAGAAAGTGTTGTCTCTTCCCTTTTTTATATCACAGTCAAAAATCTTGGAGTTGAGAGTCTTGTTGCACAAACTTCTAATTACCTAAATAAGAATTTTACTGTGTGTTTTTAAAAATTGTATCTGAGTTGGGATATGGAAGCGAAGGGGCCAAAACCTATTAGAAAGAATTATAATAAAATAGAGATTTAACCTCCTAAATCCATCTACTCTGGATTTCAGCCTCAGAAATTAATGTGCCAGAACAAGACCGCTCTTGCTTAAAGAGTGAAGGCTTTTGTCACAGCCTGGCATATGACTCATTCATCATTAAACACTTAGAGTGTTAACATAATCCTGTATTACCATTCAGTGCATGTGTTGCAATTTGAGTTGATCTACCCTTTCTATTCATGCTAAGAAAAGAACATTAGGCCTAGGGAAGCACATTTGAAAATGGCATTTACTTTACTTGGGAGAAACACAAACGCCCCCATAAATCACTGGAAAATTCCCTTTCCTAGCACTGGTCTTACTATTTTGAAATTCTTTGTCTATTGGCCCATGTCACTCCCACCAGCGGCCTTTGGCAAATAGAAGCTCCAATGATCATTCTACAGGAGAGCTGTGGTATGATTTGCTGGACACCTGAAGTTCAGAAAACCACAGATTTGATAGCAACTTAACTACAACTTAAATATGATCTTTTATTTTTAGTGATGATTTCTTTCCCTTTCTTTCATTTGTTCTACAGCTTTATATTGTTTTTTGGTACTCCAGGTTGAACCTGAGGGTGCTTTACCACTGAGCTATATCCCCAATCTTTTTTTTTTTTAACAACGTCTCACTACATTGCCCGGTCTGGTCTCAAACCTGTGAGCTCAAGCTATCTTTGCACTTCAGCCTCCTGAGTAGGTGGGGCCATGGTGTGTTCAACCATGCCCAGCTTTCACTCCTTTCTTTCTGAAGTGTATAATTCCTAGGTCATAATAGTCTAGGAATAAAAAAAGAGTCACAGCATTGTTCATTAAACATTATTTCTCAGCCAGGTGCAATGTACATGTTGTATTCCCAGTGACTTGTGAGGCTGAGGCAGGAAGGCCCAAGTTCTAGGCCAACCTGGGCAATGTAGTGAGACTCTGTTTCAAAGACTAAAAAGAGCTAGAGATGTAGTTCAGTAGTAAAGCACCCCTGGGTTCAATCTTCAGTACGTACACATATTTTTCTCATTTCTGCTCTCTGTTGGTCTTCCTTGAACTCTTCTGGCCCCTTATACTCATTTTAGATGCCCAAAGAGTAGCAAGACATCCAGGGTCCACATGAGGAGCTGCTGTGGCTGTTAGGGCCTTGCAAAGGTCCTACCTCCATGTGCCCTTCACAATCATCTGCTCTCAGAGCCAGCGCCACTGGAAGCCTGAATCCTGTGGCTGCAGATGCTCCCAGCTGGGTGCTGAGTCAACAGGACCAGCTGTGACTTGCTCTTTCCTTGCAGTCTCCTTCTGTTGGAACTCAGCAGTCTGCAGGAGTGGGGAGTATCGAGTCAGAAATACCCTGAACTACTCTGGATTGTTCTTTTTACTCAGACCCATGATCTTCAAACTAAATTTGTGTTCTTCATTCTCCTTTTAGGATCCCTTTTTCCCCTCCAGGGAGATCTTTGGTTTCTCAGTTTTCAGAACCCTGTCAAATACTCCCTTTCTATCAACAGGCCTTTAGGCACAAAGAAAACATGTCCAAAATCTACCATATATGCAATCTAGGCTCAGATGGGGAACCCTGACTCAACTAAATAATTTATTGCATCTGTTTATTGCATTGGCAGTTCCTCAACTCACAGCTTAACTACAATGTGGGTTGTCAGAAAGGAATCAGTAATAGTGATAATAACCAACATTTATTAAGTTACTGATATGTGGCAGATTCTCTTCTAAGTGTACTACATGAGTATCATGAGTGAGCATGAGCCATACCATAAATAGACCCAACACATTAGTGTCTTTCCACAATGTCCAGATTTATTAATAATAAATTCACAAGGGGCTGGAACAGTGGCTCAGTGGTTACAGCGCCTGCCTGGCATGCGCAAGGACACAAGTTTGAACCCCAACACCACGTACACAATGAAGTCTCAGGGCAATGAAAGCCACATGAAAAACTAAATAAAATTGATTCTCTCTCTCTCTCTCTCTCTCTCTCACTGTCCCTTTCTCTCTTAAAAAAAGAAAAATCCATAAGCAACATCACTGTCATCAGAATCAGTTCACCAAATATGCATGGTTCATTTGGTTGCCAAGAGAAGGATAATTATAGGTTCTTTTATTCCATTTCATCATACTATATGTGTGTGTGCATGTGTGTGTGTGCGTGTGTATGTGTGTGTGTGTATACACATATATAAATAAAACAAAAAAACTAAGAAAGGGTTAACAGAGGCCACAGGGTCTCAAGAGGCCTCACTGAGAGCAAAGGCAGAGAAAAGATGCAGATGCAAAAGCAAAAAGAGTCACTGCAGGTGGTCAGATAAGATTATGAACCAGCCTAAGAACTTGTTCGCGTGCAGAACTATTCAGGTCACAGAAGTTATTCAAAGCAAAGATGCAGTCAGTAGGCATTTTGGAGGTGCAGGGAGATGAAGCTGAGCTGAAGCCCCCAGGATAGTTAGGAATTTATGGCCTAATAAGATGACTGGTCAGTGTGTGCTGCTGTGCCAGGTCTTAGGTGGCTCTCCTTTTATGTGTTTCATGTAAGAGAGTTGCATCATTGAACAGTCTGGTGAGTGTGATAAGCTCAGGGCCTGGTTCCTCTGATATGAGTTTACTATGCCCATGCATCCATGTGCTTTTTTTTTTTTTTTTTTTTTTTTGAGAGAGAGAGAGAGGACAGTGAGAGAGAGAATAATTTTATGTAGTTTTTCATGTGGTTTTTGTTGTTCCTAGAGTTTGTTGTGCACGTGGTGCTGGGGTTTGAACCACGTCCTCACACATGCCAGGCAAGCGCTGTAACTGCTGAGCTACCACTCCAGCCCCATCCATGTGCTTCTAATTGAATATGAGAGGTTCACAGGTGGTCATTTTTATTAATACAGTTAATTTATTTATCAGTCTGTGCCTTATGATTATGCTGAACAGGTAGGGGTTATTCTTCTAAAAAATTATGTATGTCCAACATCTGATGTTTATCTGTTTGCCCAGTAGAGTTACCAAGTCATTTTGCCTTATCACTTGTTCTCAAACTAGAGTGGCTCTTGACAAACAGATGCTTTATAAAGTGGAGTCACTCAGGGCAGAGAACAGCCTAAAAGCTGCTGTTCTGTACAACACAGAATAACTCAGAGCAGGGCACAGCTTGCTCTCACAATGAATTAATGCATTTAATCCTTATGTAACACTATGAAGTAGGAACTATAGATTTAAACACCCAAAGAGCCAATGTGTTCTGGAATTTGAAAAATTTCACATCATAAAAGGGTAATAATTGTGCATGAATTGTATGATTTGAATGTGGTTTGTCCCCATCAAAACTCACACTGAGGCTTGGCCCCCAGTGTAACCATGTTGAGAGGTTGGTGGGGCCTATGCAAGGCAGCATGGGTCATAAGGGATCACTGTCATGAAAGAATTAATAGGGCTCCCGTGAGAGCGCATTAGCTGTCTGAAGAGTGGATTGTCATGAAGCATTCATTCGCCTTTGCTCCTTCTTCTCTTTCACGCGTACTGGCTTTGCTTCTGCTTTTGACCATGAGCTGAGGTAGCATGAGACCCTTACCAGACCCCAAGCAGAAGCTGGCCCCATGCTCTTGGAACTGCGAATTAATAAACCACATCCTTCATAAATTACCCAGCTTCGTGTGCTCTATTATAGCAACAGAAAATGGACTTCCACCATTCTTTTAGATCTAATCTGGAAAGCCCATCTTTCCTCTTTGTTCTATGTAGGTTTAGTTTCTTTGCCACTGACTTCTATTCTGCTGCCCAACATGCTTGGATCTTCTCTTCCTATGCCTGGTCCTGAGATGGCCGTCTCAGCTGGAAACTCACCCTTGGCTCTGCAGAGTGGCTCATCTACCCAACTTTTGGGGGCCTTGAAATTGTTTAACATCAATTTCTACCATTTGCCACCACCTTTTTTTTTTTTATGTACGTATTTCTCTGCTTCTCTTCTTCACATTTACCCAAAAAAATGTTGTTTTAAGTTTTATTTGAATAGAAAAACCTGCAGTTCATCTTGTTTGACACATAGGTTAAGATTCTGTATTTCCTTTCGGTAGGAGAAGACATGATATAATTATAGTGATTTTATTTTTTCCAAAAGCAAAATCTGAACATGTGATCTTAACACATAACTCAAAATCTCCCAGAATCTTTGAAACTGGAGTTCTCCCACAAAATTAATAGGTATGGTTGCTGCCTTTCTGTTCCCCCATCAGAATCATAGGATCAGCACAGTTTGTGCTAATGACTTTCCTTTTGTTATCAGGCAAACCCCCGAAAGGTTCTGCAAGGTAATTTATGGCCTCTTTAGAAAAACCTGCTGACAGGCAGTTGGTCCTGCCTCTGCCATCTTGCCTGTGATGGCCTGTAGTGGCCTGTCTCTGTGTAACGGTTGCCTAACACCTGAGCCATTCATCCATAGTGCTATCATGTGGGTTTTGCACATATTTTTGTTCATTTTCTTGTTCCCTAAACCATTGTAAGCACTATTTCTTCTTGTCTTGTGCATTTTCTTTTGGTTCCATAGTAGCCTGACTGAATATTTTACCTCTCTGACCAGCTTTGCCTCCCACTCCCCCTTCCTTCAGGTCCATAGGATGTGAAGTCACAGACCGTTTCAAGCACGTTGTTTTCTCCTCTCCAGTTTCTGATTCTCCCTTTAGCAACCTCTTATTTGATCATTCGTTGGCACTGCTTCTCCTGTATAGCAGGGGGAAATGGCACAGCACAGAGAGCCTGGAATCTGGTAACCTTGGGTTTTAATCTGACTCCATCACTTGCTAGTGTAACTTTGGACAAGTGGCTCAACCTTACAAGTTTAAATTTATTCATTTGTAAGGTGAAGCTAATAACACAGGTTAAATTATATTGAAAATATTGCTTTTGAAAAATCATGTATGGGCCTCAGTGGTAGAGGACTTGCGTAGCATGTGTAAGGCCGTTGTTCCATTTCCAGTGCCGTAAGAGAGAGAAAGGGGTAGAAACAGAGGGAGAGAGAAAGAGAAGTGTACCCTATGAAAAATCATTTTTAAATTTATAGAAACTAAGAAGCGAAATATGAAACACTGGAGATCCATTTTTCGTGCAGGGTAAGACCTAAAGTACAAAATAGACTTTTAGGTGGGAGGCAATAGACATAAGAATTACAGACTTTCATTGCTCAACCCCCTCAGTTTCTAGATGAGAAAAATTAAGTAGAGAGAAGTGAAGTGACAAGTACCAGTTGTCACAACTCAAGAGAGTCTGGAGTCAGAATCCCGTCTGTGAAAGCAGCAGCCGCTGGCGAAGGCTTGACCATGCAACTTGTTTCTCAGATGGCTCTCAGCCCAGGACTGTCCATCTCCTGCTTCTGAGCACCACAGCAGCTGGCTCCCAGCTGGTGGCCTGTAGTGGGGGTGCTCCGGCTGCGCTCTGTACTTTTGTTTCCCTAGGCTGGCCAGTGGCCTCTGTGTATGCCTGCCCCCTATCTGGGCTGCAGAATGGCGAACTTCACTCACCAACTCCTTGTGCATTAAATTCTATCCTTGCCGAATTATACCCATATCCCAAACCTGATCTCCCAGAGTTCCAGATGAGCTGGGCCAGCAAAGGACCACACAGTGATCCTCTTGCAATAAGCCGAGGAGACAGATATTAGTGCCTGTGACTTGCAAAACTGCAGCAAGCAGTACCATCTCCACTGTCTATCTTTGGATCTAAACACACTGTCTAAGCCCAGGGATTTCTCTGGTGGAAACCTGAGGGCCTAATTACTCAGTCCATAAGACTCTGGCTGTAGGTTAATGAAAAGAATGAGGAAAGAATAATAGAGTCAGATTAATCTGGCTTTGACTCTAGATTCTGCCAATTTCTAACTTGGTGGACACCAAACAAGATATTTTTTTAAAAAAGAAAGAAAACCTCTTTACACATTGGCTTTCTTAACACTAAATGAGAGTAATAACATTCAGTCATAAGGACATGAATACTTTAAGTGCCTAACAAGTATTAGTTAGATGATACAAATTCTGTGGGAAGTCACTCCATGGGAAAAGTAGTTAACTTTAACTTCTCTGATATGGGGGCTGGAGATGTAGCTGAGTGGTAGAGCACCTGCCTAGCATGTGTGAGGCCTTGGGTTGGCTCCCCAAGGTTGGACCCAAATCAAAACAAAACAAAACTTCTCTGATATGGCCTCAGGATTCGCATGAGTTTCCTAATCACCTTTTTATATCTGCCTAAGGCACCGTTGTCCCTTCTTCCCATCCACAGTGAACTGATGGTACAGATATTCAAGTAACATTTGTACTTATTCTATGCCATTGTCTGAAGATGATCTGCTTCCTGTCCTCCAAGAGGTTGCAGAGCAGGAGGAGAGATGCACATGTGGAGATGTTTCCAGCTTAAGGGCCATGACAGTGCAGAGATGTGTTTGTACTTACTGTACGTGTGCACGTGGGCACATGTGAGTGCGAGAGGATGCAGTCCCAGAATGGGTGCTTGGGTCAAGCTGAATCTTTAAGAATTTATTAATAAGTCAGGAGAACAATGGGGGTTCTATTTTAAGATTAATGGAAATATAAAGGAGTAAAATCCAGTCCGGTGCTGTGGTTCACACCTGTAATCCCAGCAACTTAGGAGGTTGAAACAGAAGAACTGCAAATTCAAGACCAACCTGGGAAATTTAATGAAACCCTGTCTCAAAATAAAATACAAGAAGGACTGGGGATGTAGTGGTAAAGCACCCATGGGTTCAATTGCCAGTACCTGCTTCCCCCCCAAAATCACATATTGCATGGTTGGGTTGCTGTATAGTTTGTTGTTGTTGTTTTTAGAGAGAGGACAGTGAGCCAAAAAGAATCAGTTTTTATTTAGTTTTTCATCTGGCCTTTATTGCTCCAACACTTCATTGTGTATGTGGTGCCAGGGTTCAAACTCAGGTCCTTGCGCATGCCAGGCAAGCGCCGCAACCGCAACTGCAACCGCTGAGCCACCACTCCAGCTCCTATGGATCCAGTTTAAAATCCAAATTCCAGGAAACTACTGCCTGCAATTCTGACTTGGGGCTAAGGTTCTGATTTAGGACTGGAAGAGTGGGAGTAGGGCACGTGTGGGAATTCTGATGCACTTGAAAGTTAAGAACAACTCTAATTGGAATGTAAAATCCAAGGCAAAAAAACAAGAGACAGATGGGAGTTATCATGAAGTGCCTTTTGCACCACGCTAAGGAGTTACATTTCATCCTGTTGGGCTTACGGCTCCCTAAATGTGGTCCCAGGATCAGCAGAAGGAGCATTACCTGAAAGCTTGTTAGAAATGCAAATTCTCAGGCCCAGCAATCATAACATAACTGTTACAGACAGTGGGAGCCAGTGAAAATTTTCAAGTACAAGAAAGACATTATCAGATTTGTATTTCAAATAAATCACACAGGTTATCCTGTGAATGACAATCTAGAAACAACAGACTAGGAGTGAGACCACTAAGGAGGTGACCAGGTGTGAAGTCAGAAGGTTTTGCTGCCACGTCATGGTTGCCAGAGAGATTCTTCACCTTGGTTTTATGCCTTCCTAGGAGGGCTAACTATGCTACCCAGGGTCATTGCCATCTTCCAAATAAGGGGTACCTAAAGTATGAGGCAACCTGAGACTGAAAGAAATATTTTTTGGTGACTTGGGGATATCTATTGCAGAGCTGGAACCAAGCTTTAGGGAATGCCAAAGAAAAGCAATGGTTTCTAGAAACACTGACAATTGATGGTATCATTCAACAAACCCAGAGCCACCCCTTAAGGCCTTGGAACCCAGCCATACCCTTAGCATGAATTTGAACCACCTGGCCTTTCCTTAGGCCCTGCAGGCCCAAGTGCTCCCATGCCCTGACTCTGACTCTTCAGACACACTAGGTAACCCTAAGCCAGAACCAGCCATGTGCCCTGGGCCAACACAATACCTATTTGCTGCCTCCACAGGGTTTACAAAACTGATAGAAGGTGACGCTTGCCCTCGTGTCAGAGATAGCAAGTTCTCAAGTCTACTCATACAGACACTGCTGTCAGGCATGGGTGCTGGACCCTGGCCTCTGAGTCAAATCCTGCAGCTCACCTGGGCTCCTAAACCAAATGTCTGTGCTCTAGGCCCTGCTGAATATGCTTCACCTTGGTATCCTGCAGCTTTGGGGAATCCAGTGTTCAATCTGCCCATTCATGATCCACCAGAGTGACAGCCAATGGGACAGCAGATACCAATCCTAAGAATCTTGGAAAAGAGTCTCAAGTGGCTGCTTGCTGCACAAACTGGGCATTCCATGGAGAGAGGTCAGAAATTGTTCGCCATTCAGAACAGGCAGTGAGAAGAAAGGACATGGTGACCACTCTATGAATAATTAAGATTTTAAAAAGTGTTAAGTTCCTAGGATTCCAAGTCGGATGTTCTCAACTGTAGTCAATTTTATACCCAAGGGGAACTTGGCAATGTCTAGAGACACTATTAAGGGATACAATTATGGTGGGGGAAAGTGACTGGCAGGCCAGAGATGCTGCTATACATCCTACGATGCATGGAGCAGTCCTCCAAACAAAGAATTGTCCAGCCCGGAATGTCAGCAGCACCGTATTGAGAAATCCTGCTGTGGTAACCCTTACTTGCAGAATTCTAACTGGCCCCAGAATTGCTCAAGGAGGCAGTTACAGCCCAAATTCAGAGCTTCTGTTTCTAGATATTGTGCTGGCTGAATAACCAAGAATCCTGGAGATGTGTGAAACCAGAATGGAGGCCCTGATGGTGCCCAGAGAAGGAAGACAATGTGACCCTCCTGCAATCACCCTCTGAGTCTGCCAAGAGCTTTGGAACTACCATGAAAGCCCACAGCTCGGCTTAGGAGAGACACATGTCAGAGTGAACACAGAGACCTAGAGACTCCCCAAGATATTCCAGAGAATGCAAGGGACAGTTCCTTCCAATGGTCTTAGAAAATGATTCCCCAGTTACTAAAGCTCTGTGTAAATAGGACTGACTCCACCCCACCCCACCCTCTGAGAACATACTAGTAAAGAGAAGGAGGAGGCAGATACACCCAGTAGAGCCTGTCCAAGGCACAGCATAAAAGGCACTCTGTCCTGGGAAGAGCTACAAATGAGAGCTAGTCTAAGCAGTCACGCCTCCTAAGCAAACAGTCCAAGTACTCGCTTATTTGTCTGGGATGGAGAGCTGGCCAAGGTGGAAGGTGATGCATGTTCCGTGGGTACCCTGCACACCCTAAGACTCTAAAGTAGAAGATACTTATGCCCTTGCCCCCAAAAAACCCCTATGTGATTTTTAAATTTCTTATTTTATTGTGATGAGAACACTTTTCATGAGATCTACCCTCTGACACTATTAACAATAGTGACAATGTTTTAGAGCAGATCTCTAGAACTCTTGGTCTTACATAACTGAAACTTTATTCTCATTGAAAGAAACTCCTTCCTTCCCTTTCTTCAGCCCTTGGCTACCACCATTCTAATCTGTTTTATGAGTTTGATTATTTTAGATTCCATCTACACAGAGTCATGTGGCATTTGTTCTTCTACGACTGGCTTAATTCACTTAGCACAATGTCTTCCAGGTTTATCTATGTTGTCCTATATGGCAGGATATCCATTTTTTTAAGCCTAATAATAGTTCAATATATGTATATAGCACATTTTCTTTATCCATTCTTCCTTTGACAAGCAATTATTTTGTTCCCGTATCTTAGCTATTGTGAATAATATTGCAGTGTGGGAGTCCTGATTTCAATGATATATAAATAATAAATATATACATAGATATACATATACATACCCAAAAATGGAGTTGTTGGATCACAGCAGTTTGATTTTAAGTTTTCTGAGGAACTGCTGTACTGTTTTCCTTGGTGGCTGCACCATTTTCTATTCCATGAACAGTGTACAAGTTCTCTGGTTTCTTCACATCCTCTATTATCTTCTTTGTGTTTGTTTTGATGGCAATCATCTGAACAAGTGTAAAGTAATATCTCATTGCAGTTTTAATTTGCATTTCCCTGATGATTCGTGATGCTGAGCATCTGTTGAGATATCTATATGACTTTTTTTTTTAGAGAAATGCCTGTTCAAGCCCTTTCCCCATTTCGAAATGGGGCTATTTGAGGGATTTTTCTATGGATTTATAGGAGTAGCTTATATGTCTGAAATATTAATTCCTTATCAGATACATGACTTGCAAATATTTTCTTTCATTCTGTAGTTGCCTTTGCCTTCTGTTGATTATTTCCTTTGAAAAACTAAGTGATTTTTATAACTTGTTGTAAGCCATAAGCATTGTAAACTCTGCAGTCCAGGTTATTTTAAGCACTATCATTTTTTGTTTTATTTGAAAGTCATCTCTATTTTATCATTTTTGGTGTTTTTGTTGTTGTTGATTATCAGTTAATTATGTGTGCCCAATTATTTTGGTTAATGACAAAGTATATATTTTCCTTAAATTTTCTGTCTTCTAAAATGTGGTCAGGAAATACAAAATCAATTTGCCTTTTCCCCCTTTAACTGGCTCTATTTCCTTTTCCTACACACTCCTATCCAATATCTGTATTGTATGATTGTCTGGAGGATTAAATAAAGTTGGTACAACATTTTTCATAATGCCTGGCATATC
>PVKS010032419.1:0-22558 GCA_004027875.1 Aplodontia rufa | reverse complement strand
TTGTTAGGTTAGCTGTCTACCCTACTGCTTCCCCATAAATTCTAGCATCAACAGATGAGAGAAATCATTCGGCCCTTAAGTCTCTGAGATTGGGATACTTCACTAAGCATAATTCTTTCCATCTCCATCCATTTGATTTCAAAAGCCATAATATCATCTTCTCTAATGGCCGAGTAGTAGTCCATTGTACATATGTACCAAAGTTTTTGTATCCACTTGTCCAGTGAGGGGCATCTGGGTTGGTTCCATAGTCTAGCTATAGTAAATTAAGTTGCTATAAACATTGATGAAGCCACATTGCTATAATATGCTGATTCTAACTCTTTTGGGAAAATACCCAGAAGTGGGATAGCTGGGTCGTAAGGTGGTTCCATCCTTAATTTTTTGAGGATTCTCCACACTGCTTTCCATAGTGGCTGAACCAGTTTGCAGTCCCACCAGCAGTGTAACAGTGTTCTTTTCCCACAGCTCCTCCAGCATCTGTCATTGTTTGTATTCTTCAATTTGCCACTCTAACAGGAGTGCGGTGGTATGAGATTCTAGTTTTAAGGGCTAGTTAGGCAACAAGGCTTGGGATGCTGAGGTCAGTCCACTACACCCATTTCCTGACCCATTAAGGCAAAACTCTGAACTTCTCATGTCACCTTCCACTGGCTCCCATTCCACTGCAGTTTTTGTTCAAATATGGACACTTGGTTTTGTGTTAAGACCTGTTTTGGCCCCATATTCTGCTAAACTAACAGAAATCCCTTGGGTTATGGGAAACGGTTACTCAGACTAAATCACAGATCAGTTATATTTGTGTGTGTGTGTGTGTGTGTGTGTTCCTAGCAGACTTAATTGCAATAACATTTATATCACATAATATAGTGCACTGAGGTTGTAATTTTCCTATCATCTAAATTGCAGGCTGAAAATTGTGTTAAGGAAGGACCGTAGAGAATGAATTACTGCTTTCAAAATGACTACTTTTAACTGACAATGTGACTAGCAAATGAATGCTAGAGATGGAAGGACATTTAATGTTTCATGTTAGTCAGCTGTACCCCAGGACTTTTTAAGTGTAGCTAGCTCACACTGTTTGCATTTTCAATTTATAACTGGCACCTAGTCTACCTAGAAAATATTTTTTCCTACTTAATATTGCATTACCGTTAGGAAAACATGGTAGTGGTTTCTTGAGGCCTGATCAAGACAGTTTAACCTGTTCATTTCTTTAGACACTCTTGTTTGACCGACCTGGTATTGGTTGTTATGACCCCGGTGATTTGCTATGGTGCAAATCAGAAGGGCCCCAGTGGCCTTTTTGCAATTTGAGCAATGAACAAGTAAAATTTCAACAGTTTCATTTCTTGCTTATCAAACCCAGTCATGGCAGTTATGAAGGTGGATGATAGGCTCAGATCCTGCCCTGCCATTAACCCCCACATCCACCATGTGTCTTCCACGTGGAATTCAGCTTGCCTGAGTTTCAGCCTCCCTATCTGCAAAATGGATGTAAAAACAAAGCAAACCGCGAGGGCTATGGAAGGGTAAAGGAGGTCTGAGAAGTGTCTGGACAGGGAAAGGCCTCAAAGAAGTGAGGTCCTTTCATTGTGACTGTTCTGGATGAGGTTTGTAGGAGACCATGGAGGAGGATGCTGATGTATGGGAGAAATTCGGATAACAGAATGAACCAGAAATCACATCACATTTCAGGAAGCCTCTAACATTGATACTTGCCAAAGAGGATCCGAGAGAAAGGATAGGGAGACCCAGAACAGAAACAAAGTCCTCCTACTGTGTGGATCTCTTCATAGTCCACAGCGTTTGGTCCATTCGCACATCCTTCCAGCCCAGAGCCTGTGGGTCATGCTAATTTTCTGATGCTTCCAGCTGCATAGTTAGAACAGCTGAGATTAGCTAAGGTCAGAAAATGAGAAATGCTGCCCTTGACTAACTGGACACCATTCATTCCTCAGATGACTGTTATGCCAGAGCCACTGACCCCAGATCTCCTTTGTTCATGGACATTTGGTCACTTGAGCTTGGCTTTTAACCACAAAGTCCCAGACACAAACTCAAGCCCGAGAAGGAAAAGCTGCTCTGTAGTATGGGCAAAGTCCATAGGCTCCTTGAGAATCACGACATCTGCTGTGGTTTGTTCCTTAAAGGGCCATGTGCTGGAAACTTTGACCCATGTGCATGTTGAGGTTGGGGAAACATTAGTGGGAGGTAATTAGGTCGTAGGGACTCTGCCCTCATGAATGGAATTACACTATGTCCCAGGAGTGGTCAGGTCTCATTGGACTAGACTAGTTCCCTGAGAATGGGTGATTGTGAGTGAACCTGGTATCTCCTCTGAATTCCTCCTCTACTTGTGCTGCTACCATTATGGTGACATGTGCCGTGAAGCCCTCACCAGAGCCAAGCAGACATTGGTACTATGCTCTTTGACCTCCAGAACTGTAAGTTAAATAGACCTCATTTCTTTATAAAGAAGTCAGTCTCAGGTTTCTTGTTATAGCAACAGAAAATGGACTAAGACAACATGATTCCTGGGCATGCTCACCATTTCTGGTTTGTCTGGCACAAGGGAAATGCCAATGAATTGTGCATAGGTTTGTTGTCATTCCCCTCCTCACCTGTGTTTGCTTTTCCTTGCTCCCAATGGCCCTTTTGAAAATGGGACTTTCAATTAATGGCACTGGGACAACCAAATAATTTTTGAATGACAATAAAATTAGAGCTATACCTCACAGCATAAACGGGAATAGTATCCAAAAAAATTAAAATTCTGAATGTAAAAGCTAAAGACATAAAAGAATATGCAGAAAATTCAGTGAATTCCTCTATAACCTGGCATCAAGGAGAGGTATTCTAAATGCATCTAGAGGCAATAGAGGAAAAGATGGATAAATGCAACCATTCAATTTTTCTAAAAGTTTGTTGGATGGAATACACCATAACTAAAGTCAAAAGACAAGTAAAAGGACTGGAGCGGTGGTTCAGCGGTATCACTGCTTGCCTGGCATGTGCAAGGACCCAGGTTTGAACCACAGCACCACATACACAGCTAAGTGTTGGTGAAACAAAAATCAGATGAATAAATAAATTGATTCTTTCTTCCCCCCTCTCCATCTTGTGCTCTCACTCTCCCTCCCTCTCTCTCTCTCTCTTAAAAAAAGACAAGTACAGGCTGGAGTGGTGGCTCAGTAGTTTCGGTGCTTGCCTGGCAAGCACCAGGACCCGAGTTCAAACCCCAGCACCACGTACACAACTAAGTGTTGGAGCAACTAAGGCCATGTGAAAAACTAAATAAAGTTGTTTCTCTCTCTCTCTGTCTCTCTCACTGTCCCTCTCTCTTAAAAAAAAAAAAAAGACAAGTAACGAACTGGAAGAAAATATTTTCTTTTTTTTAGGGAGAAAATATTTTCAACATATACTACACACAAACCATAAATCTCTCTAGTATAGACTTAATAATTGAAGGGGAAAAGTAAAAGAGAATAGAAAAAAATGGAGAAGAGACACAAACAGAGAATTCTCAGTAAGAGGATTTAAAATGGCCCTTAAATATTTGAAAAAGATGTTCAACTTTATTAAGACATCGGCAAATTAAAACTACACAGAGATTCCATTTCTTAAGTACCAGATTAGAAAACATTACGAAGCTGTTTGGAAAATCGGCACCTTTCATACACACTGGTGAAAAAAGTTGCTACAATTCTTGAAGAACCGAATTTGGCAATATTTAATAAACTACAAATGCAATTGGCTTTGACTCAGCAATACCAGTTCAAAGAATATCTAAACACACACCTATAACACAAAAATGTGTATGCTTAAGGCAATTCAGTACAACATTGCTTATAATTACAAAATGTTGAGAACCACCTAGAGACCCAATCATAGGAAAGTATTTGAATAAAGGATGGTATAGACACACAATGAAGTACTAGGCAACTCTGAAAAATACCTAGGAAGATTACTGTGAACTTCTCTGGAGTGATTTTTAATGTCTGTTGATAAAAAGAAAATGCACAGGAGAATCCGTAGTATGTCTCCCTCTGTGTAAGAAAAAGTGGAAAAGACATATTTATTTACTAAGTTTCTTTCCCCCATAAATGGAGAATAAACTAGAAACTAACAAGAATAGCTCTCTGGGGAATGAATTGGTACAGGATGGAAACAGACTTTTGAACCATATTAATTTTTACAGAGGAAAAAAAAATCAATGAAAAATGTAGAAAAATCCAAAAATGAAATGTAATCAGAAACAAACTTAACTCTACTTTGAACAACAGCATAACCACAGTAAAGAGAGAAAAATGACTGGTTGGCCCAGACATATTACGGTCTGGAGTGTTTCATTTCCCTGAAAGCCTACTTTAGCATGGGAGATGGTACTTTTGTGCAAAAAGAACCCTGGAGGAGAGGAGGGAAAACTTGGTTGAATTGTTTTTTAAAATGGTCCTTCAGAGCTCTTACAGCACATGTTTCCATGGGTCCTAAGTGCAGGAGTAAGTTCAAGTGGATTTAGTTGGTTTTTGTTTTTTTGGTTTGTTTGTTTTTTTTTAAGAGAGAGAGAGAGAGAGAGAGAGAGACAGAGTTAATTTTATTTTTTCATTTGGGAAAAATAAAGCCAGGGGCTGAACCACCTCTCCAGCCCCTGAATTTAGTTTTATGGATAATAAACATAAGGGTATGTTTATTTGGTTGCTAAAAAATAAGTGATAATAAGATTATAATATAATGTGCACATATATGCATAATATGTAACAATATATGATAATGTATGTATATGTAATATAACATGTATTATATATAGTATATATACATATTATATAATGTATATATAATCTCAATGTAATTCATTTTTATTATACGTCTATATGTAATTTTTAATGTGCAAATTCAACATACTACTACGTGCTTGATGCCATCATAAAAATATAGTCTTGGGGCTGGAGCTGTGCCTTAGAGGTTACGGCACTTGCCTGGCATGTGCAAGTACACGGGTTCAAACCCCAGCACCCACTCATACAACTAAGTGTCAGAGTAATGAAAGCCATGTGAAAAACTAATTAAAAATTGATTATCTGTCTCCCTCTCTCTCTCACTGTCCTTCTCTCTCTCTCTCTTCTCAAAAAGATATACAGTTTTGAAAACAGAAGCAAGAAATATCCAAATTGGCTCCAAACAAGAATATTAAATGGATTTTTCTTACCTTCCAGGTGGAGTTCTGCCAGCAAATATTTTTGAGTGCCTACTATGTGCCAGGCACTTTTGTTCCAGGAGAGTAAGAGACAAGGCTCTTATGGAGACAGACAATGAACAAGAAGACAAATAATCAGGTAAGAAATGGTGCAGGAGCGGTTTGTGATGAGAGAGTGAAAAAGTCGTCTTTGGTCAGGAGACATTTGTGCTGAGCTCTGAGTGACGGGAGGTTGCACCACGTGAAGGTCTGGGGGAAAGGGATCCAGGTAGAGGGAACAGCGAATGCAAAGGCTCTGAGGTGGGATCAGCCGTGGAGTGTTTAAGAAACGGAAAGAAGCCCAGGAAGGCTGCAGTGACATGAACAAAGAGGAGCCTGGCACGAGATTAAGGAGAAGTACATTATAAAATAATAAACCCACTCGGATAAAGCCGTACTCTTAAAAAGACTGACCAAAATTATATTCCAGTTCCCTGAACCTGAAAATTGTGTTTCTACTTCATGAAAATTCTTATGCCTGAGATAAAGCTTGAAAAGGATTTAATGAAAAACCTTTACTCTTTCTCTTATCTGTTCAGGTTTAGCTGCTTTCTCAGAGGTTGTCAGGCAAGAAGAGGAAGAAGCTTAATGTTTTAAAAATGCCATCGAAGAGAGAGACTGCTTTGCTAAGTCATGGAGGTGAAATCTACTCTGGTTGATGACAATCTCAATACTTATTTATTAGATAATTGTTTCAACAAGATTCTGCTCGCATAGTTTCCCACAACCTCATGTAAGAAAGTGGAGAAGTACAGGAAAGAGAGCAATTTCATGGTTCATGTTGCCATTAATGCTCTGCTGTAACTTTTGAGAGCACGACTCTTCTGTTCAATACTGGGGAAGGAAGGGTTTAAGTTTTAGGCTCTGTCAGATTTGGTCATCCAAATGAAAATGGTCAGGCTTAAGTGGCTTGTTGTGATAAATAATTGGGTAGTGCTGTTTCATTACCACCATCCAGTGCACAAAGTCAGAAGTCCCAGCCCTTTGCTGATCTCACAACGTCTGGTCCAAAACAAACTACAGGTCATTTTCTGGATGACTCACCTTCTTATGGTCAGAACTGGCCAGAGGCGCATGACAATGGGATGCTCAGAGGAAACAAGAAGTTAACATTGCCTATGCGTGGCTGTAAATTTACAGAAGGGCCCTGGAGAGCACAGGAGACCAAACACTCCACAACTTCTGCTTCATCTTACTTGACAGACTCACTTTGCAGAGAGGAGGCATCTACGGCTCAGGAAGGCATCACTTTTACCAGTCCCCTGAGGGTGCCCTGAGTTATACCCATGCCAAACCCTGCACCTTGAGAGATGGTTGTCCTGGGAGGAGCACTTCAGACATCTTTCCAGAGCAGGGATGCCAGCATAGGGCTGCTGTGGTTCCTAAGAGGCAGAGGCGCTACACTGTTGTTGTTTGCAAATCCAAACCCAGGTATGAAGAAAGAAGGTGTTGGTTTCAGGTGGGTTTTGGAGGCTTTTCATCACTAAGCATCAATATACCTGAGATGGAAGGAAACCTGATAAACAGAAAAGATCTGCTGTCTGCAGCCATGAGTGGCCTGCTGTTTTCTGGGAAAGCTCCCAAGTTCCCATCCCTGCCCTTGTTTAGGTGAAACGAACCATCAGGGATGAATGAACAGGATCCCAAACACTGTTCTGCTTAGTTGAGGAAAGGAGCCCATCCACATTCTAGTCCATGGGGCCTTGAAAAACGTGGTGGCACCTTTCTCAAATAGGGAAAAAAAAAGAATCCAAACAAATCTTTTTGCCTATAATTTTTGAAAAGAGTATTTTCAATAATTTGTTGCAAACAAAGCCTGATTCTGACATTTTGTGGTTGGTCTGGATCCAAGTACTCTATTTGTGGTGGGACAATTTATGAGGAGTATTATCTGTGTTTTATGTTCTTTACCTTTGGGCCAGCCCCTCCCACCCCACATATACCTTTTCTTCTTCTCCTCCTCCTCCTTCTCCTCCTCCTCCTCCTTCTTCTTCTTTCTTTTTAAAGAGAGAGGGATATTAAGAGAGAGAAAGAGAGGATCAATTTTTTTATTTAGTTTTTCATGTGGCTTTTGTTGCTCCGAGACTTCATTGTGTACGTGTATGTGGTACTGGGGTTTGAACCCGCGTACTAGCGCATGCCAGGCAAGCACCTTAACCACTGAGCCATCGCTCCAGCCCCCTTTTCTTCTCTTGATTATGGAGTTTTCTTGATTTATTACTGTTCAAGTTCAACAGAGTTTAAATGCAGCTTTAAGTGTCCAGCAGCCCTGCTGGATTGGTAGCAACAATAAAAATACAGAGCTCAAGATCTAAAATTTCTTTACAAAACTTGTGGCACCGTGGGTGTGTGTTCCACGCTCATGTGCCTTCGAAAGGAGTGTGTCCTTCAAAAGAAAGAGGAAACCCAAATGAGCATACCAAGAAGGGTCTCTTCTGCTAGAATAGGATTTAAACAGATGCGGCAAGGGGTTGGGGTGGTACAGCACTTGCCTGGCATGCATGAAGACCCGGGTTAGAACCCCGGGTTCTAAACACATGCACAACTAAGTGTCAGAAAAACAAACAAACAAACAGAAAGATGAAAAAATAAATTTAAAAGCTTGATTCTCTCTCTTTCTTGTTTTTAAGGCATGACCATAGTGTATAGCAGTCCTCATATTCTCAAGGAATATAATGTGGGATTTTAGTATTCTATTAGGATTTGATTTTGTTGTCTATCAGAATAAATAGATTGCTGTAAACATAGTGCAAATGGGTAAATGTATTTCTTTGTACTTTTAAATATCTCTTTGCTTTGGAATATTTTCATTTTTCACCATTTCTTTTGAGAAGGAAGAAAAAAAAAGTACTGCTAATAAGAAACCATCCATCACCAAACCCTGTCCTTCCCTAGGAAATGGTAGTTCTAACACATCATAGTGCGATCAACATCAACTAGGCAGCCTGAATGACCACATGGAAACCCCATTACAGCCAATAACCCAGCTAAACCTTTCCCCACTTCATACATGTACAGAAACATACACACTCACACATACTTTGATATACAGATTCATACATGCGCACACACTCAGGCTCACAAACATACACCTCTCACCTAAAAATGCACTCTTACAACCACATATTCATGTATATGCTCACACGCATGCTTACACACATACTCTTACACACGTTCCTGTGCACATTCACTCATACACACATATGCACTCACTATATACTTTCACACACAAATTCACATGTTCAAACACATCCATAAACACACCCACATTCACAGACATACATGCTAACATGCATTGTTGTGCTCATACACATGCTCACTCACATGCACAAATGCACACACATATATTCACATCCACAATTCCATACACACATGTTCACCCACACACTTATACACACATCCACTCATACACATGTATACACATTTACCCATACATACTCATACACTCATACATACAGCACATATATCACATGCTCACACATATTGACACACTGACACACACACACACACACACACATACACACTCACACACATACTCACATATGCTCTTGCCTTTGGCTATGAGGGTAAATCCAAATGGCCATCTTCATGGCTCCAGTAATGGAGGAAATTCATTCTTGCTTTAGGCACAGTGAGATCTGAATAAAGCACAAAACTATGGCAAAGAGCCTCATGGTCATCATCTTCAAATTGTCAGCAGTTCATAAACAGCAACACCCAAATCCTCATCCCCAGATCATCTCCTCCACTTCACAGTCAGGCACAGCGTCAGGTTTGGCTCTGGGACAAAAGTTTGCTCGGCTCACCTCCAGGCTCCTTGGAGAGCTGTGAGAAGGCTGGATGGCATCATCTCAATCCCTGCCTCCCAGGTGGTCCCAAGAAGGAGCTGGTAGTGTCTAGTGTCGGGTTAACTGAAGAGCTGGCAAGTCCTGACCACCTGGGGGACACCCACAAGGGGTGTCACTCAGGTGCCTGAGGCTTAGGGCTAGAGACCTTTTGATCCCAGGTTTAGCTTCCACTGCTGGAAAGCAGCCAAGTGGGAGTTTGAAAGACTATTGATGTCCCGCAGTGGCCTCCCTGAGTCCCCAGAGGGTCACGAGGCCAGGCTCGTATTTAGTTAGCAGTAATGATCTCGTTAGGGGTGTGAATGGGCCGCCTCCCAAGACATTCAGCCCTGCCAGTGGGCTCCCCACCCGGCTCTGCCTCCCCTGTGTGGCCTTACATGGGACATGAACTGCGATTAACAGACTCCCAGTGCTTCATAATTTGCAAAACAGCATTACACAAGGGAAGTTGAGGACAATTGGAATGGGACAGTGGCCGGGCAGGAGGTGGTTGTCAACAGAGTCAGGAAAATCCCAGGAGCAGAGCCTTAACAAAGCTGGCGGGGTACAATGTCACAGCTGGCTGCTGGCAGGGCGCCTGTTGGACAGTGCCTCCCATCCATCCAGGTGGTCAGGCTGAACTGGCCTTTTAGCTTTGTGAGTTTCTTTAAAAGGAAAGAGAGGGGGAAAAACCCCTCCTCCTCCCTCACTAGAAAAAAAAAGTAAGAGGAGGCTATTGAGCAAGAGAAAGAAAGAGATTAAGTAGCAAAGAAGCTGACAAGCTGATAATAGAGAACAGTTTCAATGGTGGTAATCCTTGACATACAAGGACAAATATGAATACTTTTGTTCTTGAGTTTAGATTAACTTTGCATCAGAGGGATTCCCAAATGAAGTTGGTCTGTTGTGCCTGTCCTGAAGTTCGGGGAAGGCCAGTCGCCTGCGGACTGACAAAGCCCTTGGGAAACTTCTGCTTTAAGGAATATTTACGCAAACAACTGTGGCCCAGGCAGGCTGTGTATGAAAAGACCACACCCGTTGAAGGCTGAACAGGCAACTTATTAAAGATGTGAGATGTGAGAGCTTTTGCCCTGTTTTTCTTCTTCTCACCGTATTACACACTGCAGGGTCATCTCTGCCCCACAGATGCTGCTTAACATTCAAATATCATAAAAGTTTGGTATTTTTAATATCCATTCCATGAAGAAAACCTGATTTTTATCAGTGTGTATTCAAACTTCCATGTATCAGGGGCCATTATCCACAGTTCTCAGAGCAACAGGAAGTTGGTCTTACAGGGACATCATAATGAGGAGACTTGTTTGACTCTGAAAAAACTTAATGACTTATTGAGACCCAAAGAAAGGATGATATAAACCAAGAATTGTCTGGGTGGAATTTATTTTTAGATTCCTGTATGCTCTATTTTTTCACTCTGCTAGAAGTTCCAGCCTTCCGCTTAGGTGACACTGAGGTGACACTGATTTATTTCCTGTCTACTAATTAGAGTGAATTTCCTAGACACCCCTTTCTCAGTAGTTCTTCTCATTGTTACACTTATGTCACCACTGGCATAGTCAATAATGCAGCTTCCAACCCAAACAGCAGCTGTATTTCCTCTAGCAAATATCTTTATCAACTTAAAAACAGAGCTCCAGCTGGTAGCTTGGACTGGCCTGCAGAATTCATCATGATGATTTGAAAACGTGTCTTTGGTTTCATGGGGTGTGGCTGCACTGACAATTGGAGACAGAAAGGATGTGCTATGGTGGGGTGTACAATCTATGAGACTTGGTTATGAGATGTCTACAGAAACGGTCACTTATAACCCCAAATTCTTGTTTATAATGAAGGAGAAGAGAACTTTTCTTTAAAAGAATTGCAATGAGCTGGTGGCACTGAGACTAGGGTGATATAGGTAACAGAGGTGTCAAAAGAGGTGGTGGAGGACCAAGCAAGGGAGTGTGGTAGATGTTATCGGGCAGTGACATGGTGACATTTTGCGCATGTGGGGCCGTGTCTCATCCAGTCAGGATGACTGACAGCCTTATTTTGTGATTGAATTAACAGCTGGGATTTGTCTTGACAGCTGTGTGTACGTGTCCCTTTCTAGAATTGGCAGGCTAAGGAGAAAAGAATGCTAGGGTCCTCCCTATGCAGGGCCCGGCTGGAGCAGCCACATGTCACCAGTTTGGTGCTCAGGTGCAGATTCTTCAGGCCATCATGCCCTCTGCCACTTCTCCACAGTGTTACAATGGCCTCAGAACCTCCTAACACAGGCTTTGCCTTGGGGCCCATATCATCTCTTCCTGGTTAAAACAGAAAACACTGAACATGCCATCTCCTGCTGTTGCTGGTAGCGTCTTCACAAAAGAATACTTTTCTGCAAAGTGTCCATCCGGCAATTCTGAAAAAATTAAGGATAGCCTTTTCAATCAAAACAATTGGCTCCTTGATTTTTTCCATTGCTGTTAAAGTATCTCTTTTTAAAAATTTCTAATTGACGTGTAATAATTATACATACTATGGGGTACACTACAGTAATTTAATACATGCATACATGTATAATGATAAAAATGGAGTAACTAGTTTTTCCATCCTCTTAAATACTTATCATTTCTTTGTGGTGGAAACCTTCAAACTGATTTCTTCCTTGACAAATCAGAACTGGATTTATATAGGGCTTTCAAGCTTGCTATGGGTCCTGGTGCATGAATCCCATGAAATGCTAAAAACAGCAGGTTTGGTTTGGTTTGTTTGCAGTGCTGGAATTGAACCAAGGGTCTCTGCATTCTAGACAATCATGTCGCCAACCCCAAATAGCAATTTTTAAAAAGCGCTGAGAATTTTATATGGTACAGTAGTGATAGACACATGTTATTATACATTTGTCAAAATGCACAGGGTGCACAACTCCAAGAGTGAACCCTAATGTAAATGTGGACTTTACTTAATCATGTATCAATAGTGGGTAATCAGTTGTAACAAATACACCACACTAACAACAGTAATAGGAGAATTGTGGGAGAGGGAAAAAGAATGGGCAGTAGGAACTTTCTGATCATATTTTCTATAAACCTGCTAGGGTTCTGTTAAGATTCTATAATTCTTTCTGTAAAAGTTCTTTTAAAAATAGACTATTAATTTAGAAACAAAAGTCATTGGGTTCAGTTAGAAGGACTTTTCTAGAGATAATAAAGTAACAGACCCCTGCTAACACCTCTAATTTATGGTTACTATATGATTATTTGAGTTGCTTTTAAGCAATTTGGAGTGCCTTGTCTAGCCCATATCTTCCCAGGTGTCAATGGGTAAATTTTTAACAACAGAGTCAGAAACTCCACCTGCAGATCACGCTAATGCTGACATTTTTTTGCATCCTAGGAAGAGCCATGAAGTCTGTGCAAACCACTGAATACTTACTTCACTTTTCTCACTTCCAATGTTTCCCCCCATATCTTGGGCTACTCTATTTCTTTAACCTGTAGGTTCCCCTTAACCTTATCCCTGGGGAGGCAGATTTGAGGCCCATCTCCTACCTCCACACAATTGGTGCCTTGGGAATAAACCCTCTTTTGTAAACTTGTCATGATTGGCATAGTGCAAGACAGGCAAAAAGAACCTGGGTCAGTAACACTGACTATGAAACTTCCTTCCTGGCTGGTGCTTACCAGGCTCAAACAAGCATCCACCTGGAAAGGCCAGAGCCATGGCCATGCACCGAGCCTGCAGTAAAACCTCCAGGAACCTGTTGTTCGTATCTGGCCCCTTCCCAGTGCTTCCACTATTCTTATTCTTGTTAACAACTTCATTTGAACAAATAATGCATAAAAATGCTAAAATCATCTAAATAGGACCAAAGAAATGGAGACATTCCTGCTTTCTTCCTTCCCTTCTAATTCTGCTTTCTAAAGACAAGCCTGGTTTTAGCTGCTTCTGTACTCATGCGGATATATTTTATGTATAAATAGCATATGTTCATCCTATTTGTTAAAAAGAGCCAACTGTGTGGTAGGCCAACTTCTATGATGGCCCCTGCGTCTCCAGTTCCCTAGTGCTAATACCCTAAATATTCTGCCATTGAGTGTGGGCAGGACCAAGGGAAATGATGAGTTGTCACTACCATAATTAGATTGGGTCACGTAAGACTCCACCATAACCACTGGCTCTAAAGATGTAAGCCGCTATGTTGTCAGAGAGCCCCATGCTAGGACCGGATGATGTTCCATAGGAGCTAAGAGTGACCCCTGGCTTACAGTCAGCAAAGAACTGACTTCTGCCAACAATCCTAATGAACTTGGAAGAGGACACTGAAGGTCAGATGAGATTGCAGTCCAGTGGACCCATATCCAGACTCCTGTCTTAAGGAAACTCTACTACATTTATGTTGTTTTAATCTGCTATATTTACAGTAATATTTTACATAGCAATGAAAAACGAATACAAGTACAGTCATGTATTTGCATAACAATGATTCAATCAATGATGGGCCACGTATATGATGGTAGTCCCATGAGATTATGTCATCTAGTGACATCACAGCCATTGTAATTGTGTAAACACATCCTATGATGTTTGTATAAAGACAAAATACTGTAATGACTCATTTCTCAGGACGTATCACCATTGCTAAGTGATATATGACTGTAGTATTAGAAAAGCATTTATTTTTCTGTTGTGTTTATAATATTTTCTCCACTTGAAAGCTATCTCAGATTGAGATATGTCTGTTTAATTCTTTTGACCGATTGGGAATTTTTTTCGGTGTTAAGTTTTTTGAGTTCTTTTTATATTCTGGATATTAATCCCCTGTCAGAGGAGTAAGTAGCTGGCAAAGATTTTCTCCCGTTCTGTAGGCTCTCTCATCATGACATATTATGTATGCGTATAAAGCACCAATCAAAAATAAATAAATGAGTAAGATAAAGATTAGTAGAGTAGAGGAAGGAGAACAGCGGGAGGGTGGAGGGAAGGAAAAGGGTATACAGGGAAATGAAATCCAATTGTATGCATGTGTGATTTTGTCAAAACAAACCCAACTGCTATGTATAACTATAAAGCTCCAATAAAAAATAATAAAAATACTATCTTGGATATGGTTCCAGTAAATCCTCCATTACCTTCTACTTGGAACAGCTATTTGTTTGCCATTTGATCCACTGAATTCTTTGCTAAAAAAGCTTCTGTTTTTACAAATCAGTTCTGTAGCAGCTTGCTAATGGACTTGGGCCGTGTTCTCATAAAAAAGTAATAAAGTGACAACAAGAGGATGTGAAAGCAATTTGGTCAAAGCTATTTTCCAATCTTTCTAATTTTTTGGTTTATTGTTTTGAAGATTAAATCAATGAATACCCTTAAAAATTAAGATAATTTCTAATGGTACATATTTAATAAACTAATTTTCCTGTTATGGTTATGATGTGCAAATGTGTTCTCTTTTGTGAAAACCCCACCAGAGATGTTTAGGATTTCAGGCACAGACTACTGACTCAGTTTCCTTTTCCTCTAGCAAACAACCAGTCCACCCATCCCAGGTTTCCTTGAGATTTGCTAGATTGTGAATTTTGGCCAGTGAAACATGGAAAAAGAAATGTCTGCCCCTTCCAGGGCTGCCCCAAAGTAAACTCCACCTGGATTCTCCACAGTCTCTCCCTCCTCCTACCTGCCAGCTGGAAACAAAGGATCTAAGAGAGAACTGTAAGTTCTAAGAGTGCGCAGAACCCAAAGTTGAAAGGAGACGTGTCTCAGAGTCACCTCATGGAAGGCTGCCTCCAAACCCTTACACTGAACCATTATGAGAGTGAAAAATAAACTCTGATTGTATTAAGCTGATGAAATCTGAGGATTGTTTGTTTCATTAGAGAGCCTTCTCTCACCGATGTATGACTAAGGAGTTGCTTTCATTAGCATTTATGATTGTACAACAACACAATTCCTCAATTAAAAAAAAGTTTCTTTACTTTTCAATAAGAATCACATCAGGATCTCTTAGGATCACTTTACACAGGGGATGTGCTGCCATTTATTACAGGCCTGCTTTATGTTCACATCAATTGTGCAAGTTGCTGGCCCATTCAGAGCCATACTTAAGGTGGATATTCAGCAAAATATATATGCTGAGCTCTAGGGTAAAAACATATGCAGCAGTGTTTGTATTTTGTTCTAATTAACATCATGATAGCTCTATAATTTAGTTGCAAATAAATGTGTCTATTTTCTTGTTCTCTTAGCTGATTTCTGGTGTTCCTGTTTTTCAGCTTTTCACTGGAATTCCCCCCTAAGCAACACACTGCAAGAAAAGGAATTTCTTTCCAACCCTACGTGTTATTTTTTCACTGCAATAAATGTGCTCCTGCAAAATCAATCTTTGGGATGCTTACGTTGAGTTCAGAGGAGTTGTCCTTTGACCAGCGATATATTTTTGGTGTTAACTGTTTTAATGGGTGGATAGTATATTCAGCAGGATTCTTGAGATGAACACGTATTTTCCCACTAGAGCTCTAGACAGTCAGGGACCTTGGCCTTTCCTGCTTTAGCCAGAACTTTTGGCTCAGAGCTTCCTATAATTGGTGATCAATAATTTCCCACTGAATATAAGGATAATTCAATAAAATAATCTTCTGCTTTTCAAGAACACATATATGCTCATTTAGCCTACATGCAGAAAGGCAACTTTTAGGCAAATTAATTGGAGATAATAAGGATTCACTTAAGCATCCTTGAGTTACAATTTTGGTTCATTGGATCATCTTTAGATCTCAGGTCATGGAGTGAAGAGTGAACATACCAAGCTTTACTTTAAAGCTTATAGAAATCAGCAAGTTACCCACAGGGTCTGGAACTTGAAGCTTTGGGAAAAATGGGAGATTCCATTTAAGAGCAAGAAATATTCATCTTGAAAAGTAAGGGGAACAGATGATATTGTCTGAGACCTGTTTTTCTGAAATTTGCTATTGGCAGCTCTGAGAATCTACTTGACAAGACAATTCCTATGAAAGGAAAGAAAAAATTCCAAGAATAAGCTCAGGGACTCTGGGAGCACTGTCTCTTGCCTCCTTCTAAGAAAAGAAGCAACGAATTTGATGGGCTTGACAGGAAAAGAAGAAGTAAGAACAGTCACTCACCCTTTGGGAAGTTGTTGAAACAGCGCCGGAGCTGCCAAGAGCACTAGCGAGAACCTCTTTAGCATTTCAACTCCAGTTGGAGTTTGAGGCTGTGGCTGTGGAGAGCTTCAGCCCTGTGGGCCACATGCACAGTCACACGGGAAACCCCAAGGAAGGGCCTGTTGGGTTAATTGTGTTTTGATGAACATACATATGATTTATAAACTTCAAGAGAAAAAGAGAAGTGGAGTAGGTGATATAGTATAAAATCACAGAAAAGTTTGTGATGAGGGAAAGAGAGCAGAACTGCACTTAAGGACACCCATGCTCTTGGTTGAGCTCCCTTTTCGCTGAGTTAAGCATCACTTCCCTATCAGCCAAACAAACAACAACAACAAAAAATTGGAGTACATGATCTTAGGTTTCCTTCCCACCAATGTTTCTGTTTTTAATTGGTGCATTATAGTTTTACATATTGAAGGGGTTTGTTGTTATACTTTTATCCATGCACACATCATAAATCCTCCCCATCCTTTCCCCCTCCAATACTACTTTATCCTAGCAAATCTAGAGGAATACTTGGTCAATCCAAAGAAATTTTAATTGTTCCAAAAGAAACAGAGTAAGCAGTTTTTTTTTAAGGCACTGTAAATAAAAAAGCGAGTGCTGTGGTTTGGATATGAGGGGTCCCCTAAAAGCTCCTGTGCTAATGCAAGAATGTTCAGAGCTGAAATGACTGGATTATGAGCGCTGTGACCTAATCACTTGATTCTACTTTGAGTGATCAAAGTGAGTGGCAACGGTAGGCAGGTGGGGCATGACCAGAGGAGGTGAGTCACTGGGGGTGTACCCTGGAAGGGATCATCTTCCCCAAAGCCCCTCCACCTTTTTTCTCTGCTTGGTGGCTACCACTGGCAGAGCAGTGTTCCTCTGCCATACCCTTCCATCATGATGCCTCATCTTGGGCCCAGAGAAATGGAGTTGGCCCACTATGGACTGAACCTCTGAAACTATCAGCCAAAATAAAGTTTTCCTTCTTTAAGTTGTTCTTGTTTGGTATTTTGGTCACGTAATGAAAAGCTGACTAACACAATGAGATTTCTCTGCTCATGAAAGAACTTTACCCATGTCTACAGTCAGAAACTCACTCTAGGGACCCAATTGCACTCACCCAAATTTACTTTGTAAATTTGGTGATGGTCTCAGCTCTAAATTCACCTTAATTTCTCTTGAGAAAAAAAGTGTCTTGCTGTATTGGAACACATTATGAGGTGGCAGGGATCCCTATTGGGAACAACTGTGACCAAGAAAGACACAAGTAACCAAGAAAGTCGATTACAAAGGAGTACTGTTGTTCAAGCTGAAGAATGAAAAGTGTATGGGGATAGAGAGGTAGACTTTGCAGTCAGAAAAGTTGGGCAGGCCCATTTCTACTTTGAATGGTTGCTGTTGACTGATTTTCCAATTTTTTTCCCTCTGTTTTCCTTATACATGGATAGATCTAAATGACTTATGTTTTTTTTCAAGTTAGAAAAACATGGTGGAAAAGGTCAAGTGATAGCTAAGAAAGAAACAAAGCAAAGTAAATAAATGTCAATTTAGAACTTAAGGTCCCCTTCTTGGCAGGACTATTAATTTGTGTACAAGAATCTACTTTCATTTTGGAAGAGAACAGATGTTTATTAGAGGTGTGTTAAATTTAGTTCAATAAGTCTACTTATTATTTATTAGATATTAATCCTCCTAAATATTTGGTGCCAGAAAAGAGCATTTTCCTTTTTGATAGGAAAATTTTTTAATAAATAATTACAATATTTCTCCCTCTTAAATCTCATGAATTAAAAAATGTTGAGCATCAGATAACATAGCTCTGAATTTCAATGGTTTTCACTTCATGAATGTAACTACAATAGCAAATAAATTCATCACTAGGTCTCAATTTATTTACAAAAGATCCCAGCTGTTGCCCAATGCCAAAAATGGGTGGAGACAGTTTTGTTCACAGGAGTGGGTCTCTGGCTGTTGAAAAAGCATTTGTAGGCATTATTAACGAGAAGAATCAGCTCAGTGAATAATACAATTATGAACTATGGTTCAGATACTCAAGTGCAAGTATTCAGAGAGTGATGTAGCAGCTAATCTGTAAGGGTAGTTTTGAAAATAATGACGTTTAACCTATCATAGCAATTGTTCTCATAGAAGCCATGAACCGCTATAATGAATAATAAAATCCAGCATAAAAATTAGGTCTGATGCCAGAAATCATGAAACCAAAGGCAGTAAGTCTTATACTAACTCATCTACATGGGGGGAGAATCAATACATTTCTTAAAAATGTTGAAGAAACTTCTTTAAAGAGGAAAATCACTAGCAAGCCAACATTTCTTCCATGAATTTCTAGGCAGTATACTTGCCAAGTTCACAAAGAAGAACTTTAATGATTATTCAAAGCATGATATGAAGGACAGCAGTTAATCTGATTAGAGTAATGACATTCCTAATGTATTTATTTGGAGTAGCGATTGCTGAATTGCACTATTAGCGAGCTTGCCCTGTTTACTGGAATGCTGATACATATTTAAAACTCTTTCTTTGAATAATGCAGGCTGTGCACGTGGACAATAGAAGGCGGTCTTTTGCTTTCCTGTCCTCCTTTATGTGTTATCTGATCTGCCTGCCTTCTTGGACCGTCCCAGGGCTTTGTTATTGTTGATGCTCAGCTCTCTCCCACCCGTCCTGGGTTTGGCCTCCTTAGGTGCTGATGTCTGATACACTCATGACACCTCAGGAATGCAGCTGAGAATTTATCACCCCTGCATTCTTTAAATATCCCTGGGAACTCTTCTCTTTTTGCTTAGTTAGGTACCATTTCTCATGCTTGACTAATTGGTTCACCAACCTTAAAATTATTGCATCTGTAATTTGTGAGTAGGATCAATTACCTAAAACATTCAAGCTTGTAGGACCATTGGCTGCATGTGAGATGAGCTGGAATTGAGACTCTCCTATCCTGAGAATTTTCCCAAAATTATGCTCTTTAATGAAGAGAGGGAGAAGAAATATGTGTTATCAAGTTGTCATCTTGGCTCCATATCTTTCAGAAACTGTAAACTCACCTGCATTCTTTCCTTGTATTCTGCATGTCCAGAGCCTTCATTGGAATTGGAACATTCATCAACATCTAAGAATGAAATCAATGTGTTTTAAAAGAGGGTCATAGAAATCCAAAAGGAAAAAGTCTGAAAGTTTGTATTCCTACCCAAATTATTATATTAAAACCTAATCATCAGTGTGACAGTTAGGAGATAAGAAATTGGGTAGGTGTTTAATTATTAAGCCAGTGTCCTCACGAATTGGATTAGTGCCCTCATAAAAGAAATCCCAGAGAATTGCATTGCCCTTTCCACCATGAAAAGACATGGGGAGAAGGCACTGTCTAAGAACCAGAAAACTTACCCACTATGCAGCGAACCTGCCAGTGCCTTGATCTTAGACTTCCCAGCCTCCAGAACTGTGAAAATTTTCTGTTGCTCAGAAGCTCCTTAGTCTATGTTATTTTCTTTTATTGTTGCAAGAATGAACTAAGAAGTATGAGCCAAACCATTGAGTATTGGCAGCTTTTTGGCATCTATAGTCGGCTCTTAGGTCAACTGGTGACTGGATGACGCAGCATGGCTTCATTTACATATCTAGTGCAGACAGGGTGATCATTGGGACAACAGGAGCAACTGGACCATGTGTCTCTCATCCTCTGACAGGCTGGTCTTAGCTTCTTCACGTGCAATGGAAGGTTCCAAGAACAACAACAAGGTAAGACCTCATGTGCACGTACATTTTGAACCTCTGCTAACTTCGCTTTTGCTACTATCCTACCTACTGAAGCAAGTCACATGGCCAACCCAGATTGATGTAGCATTGTTGGATAAAATATAGATATCTAATTAAGTTTGATAAACAAGGACCAATTTTTTTTAGTAGTAGAATATCTCATTGAAAGATGTGTCAGTCAGGGTTCACAGAGAAACAGAACTAGCAGGATATCTATTTATCTATCTATCTATCATCTATCTGTCACCTATCTATCTACCTATAGATTTATCATAGGTATTGGCTCACATAGTTATTAAAGCTAGTAAGTCCCATAATCTGTTGTTTACAAACTAGAGAACCAGGAAAGCCAGTGGCTTAATTCAGTATAAGTCAGAAAGTCTGAGAATCAGAGGTAGTGGCTACTGCTGATGTATATCTCAGTCTGAATTTGAAAGCTTGAGAACCAGATAGGGAGAAGATGGATCGTCCAGATGCAACACAAAGAGAGAATTCACCCTTTCTCCACCTTTTCGTTCTATCTAGTCCTTCAAAATTAGATGATACTCATTCAAACTAAGGAGGATCATCTGCTTTACTCTCCCCACCAATTCAAATGCTGCTAACTTCTAGAAACACTCTCCCAGAAAAAAGCCAAATATTGCCCCCCTCCTCCAACCAATCACATAGGGTGGCTTGCTCTAGTTAGTTCACCTCTAGCTTCTTCATGCCAAAGCCTCCAATCAGGACATACCTAAACTGAAGGCTTCTTTTTCTTTGATTAGAAACCTTTCTAACTCCCCCACCTGCCTTTGGATTGCTACCAAATGCAAGTGAAGGTGACCAACATGCTTGCTAGCATGAGCTCTGAATAGTAGCCTTTACTTGTTATCATTTGGGCAATCTATTTCCACATGATTCATAGAAAAAATAGAAGTGGTCAATAAACATGGAGGAAATAAAAAGCTGAACTACAACTAACTTTAAAAGAAATGCAAATTAAAGCAACAATGAAATATATTTTGGGGCCTGATTCAGAGGGCACTTTGTAGGTTTTAAGAGGTTAAAAAAATGTACATGCCCTTCAACCCAGTAATTCCAATTCTAGCAATTCATTTTCAGAAATTGTCTCATAAACGAATAAAGTTAATGTACACAGATGTTTACTGTCTAATCATTTGCACAGACTAAATGCCCAAAAAGGGAATGCATAAAATATGGTACATTCATGCTGTGGAATTCTGCAAGACCATCTAAGAACAAAATATTGGTGATAGAGATGGCTAGGATAGGTGGGAGCGGGAAAGACACAATAATAGGTCTGAGTGCCATTTTGCAAACATGTGCATGTGCTTAAGTGTTTTACATAACACCTATAGTGTTCATCCCAGAAGTGGGGCTGAAGAAGAGGAGTGAGGCTTTCACTTTATACATTTCTTCATTGTTCATATTTTTTATGATGATCATGTACTACCTTGGTAATGAAAAGATTAAAAGAAAAAGAATCAGCTGGGAAATGCAGTCCCTAGAACATGTTATTCACTCTATCACCTATTTTCTCACTTCTCCTTTATTGTGCCTGAGTTATGCAGAATACAGCATGAGCATTGATAATAGCTTTGATTCCTGGAACAATAGCCCAGATCATGAGGAGCCCACTTCATCAACAATGCCCAGCCACACCTTGTCAGAGACAAGACAAACATTGATGCAGGTGTTGGAACAATCACGGCTCATTTATCTGCCATTGTCCAGGAATGAGCTGATCTCACTAGTGAATTTTCCAAAACAATAGAATCTTATTATCCTTTTAAAATGCCAGACTTTTTTTAGTTTAACCATTTCATTTTAAAAAACATCTTTCCTAAATGAGTTGCACAGCTTCTGTTTTTTACAAGAAACTATAGTGATCATAACAGAACCAATACCCAATGATCTAGGTTATAATTATGCATATAGAGTCCTAAACTATGCCTTATTTTTGTCCCCTGCTTGGGAGATACTGAAGTGAATGGAGAAGTTTGCTTCTACTTTGAATTACAGCCAATCACTGCAATTTCGAATTTATTTCTGATTTTAAGAATTCTGCTGCTTCCCCTCACTTTCTTACCATTTTTTAAAGATACCTGCTGGACCTCATCTACTGGACCTCACATTAACAGAAGGAGTACCTAACTATTGCACATACCTTAATCATTTAATGCTCAGTTTATTTTGTGTTGTTAGAACACATCAGATAATCAGGACCAGGCGAAATAGCTATGCTGAGTAGGTGACCTGAGATTCCGGATGAGGAGTTTCCATCATGGACAGGGGCAGAGCAGGACTGGTCCCCCCACCAACACCGCCCTGCCACCATAAAGTCAGCCACTGCTGAGCAGGACATAATTCTCCTAGCTGAGTCTGGGCAATTATACCTCACTTTACAGAATGGCTACAACCAAAGGTGGTGACTAGCACTTGGTACTATTTTATTTTATTTTTTTAATTTTTGAGCAACCTTACAAGATTTTAACAAAACAATATAAAATGTGTATAAGATGTGTATATATTCTGGATATTGCAATTATCCCCAGGAGTGCCCCCCC
>PVKS010032418.1:0-22556 GCA_004027875.1 Aplodontia rufa | reverse complement strand
TCCTACGGGGACTAACATCCAAAATTCACACAAAACACAAAAAACTTAATACCAAAAACACAAACAATCCAATCAATAAATGGGCCAAAGCTAAACAGAAACTTCTCAACAGAGGAAATTGAGCAAGACAAGAATAAATGAGAAAGTGTTCTAAATCACTAGTAATCAGAGAAATGCAAATCAAAACTACATTAAGATTTCACCTCACTCCAATCAGATTGGCAGACATGAAGAATATAAACAATAGCAGATGCTGGAGGGATTGTGGGGAGATTGGAACACTAACACACTGTTAGTGGAACTGCAGACTGGTACAGCCACTCTGGAAAGCAGTGTGGAGAGTCCTCAAAAAAATTATGACCCAGCTATCCCTCTTCTGGGTATTTTCCTGGAGGAGCTAGAATCAGCACATTACAGCAACACAGCAAAATCTATGCTCATAGCAGCTCAATTTACAATAGCTAAATTATGGAAACAACCCAGATGTCCCACACTGGATGAATGGATCCAAAAACTGTGATATATGTATATTCCATGGAGTTCTCCTCAGCAATTAGAAACAATGATATTGCAGCCTTTGAAGGTAAATAGATGGCAATGGAAGAAATCATGCTGAGTAAAGTTACCAAAACCCAGAGAGTCAAGGTCAAATGTTTTCCCTCATTTGTGCAGGCTGGAGCTAAACCCAGTCTTGGGTGAAAGGTGGTCAATCTCAGGTATTAGACCCAGCAAAGGTGTAGCAATACATAATCTAGGTCAACCATAGATACGTAGGGGTGGGGGAGAGGGAGGGAGAATAAAGTGGGATCTTGGGAGACAATCAACAATGTAACATACTCTTTACCCCCCTGAGAATCCAAAAATACTTATGCATTCATTTAATTCTGGAAAATTCACAATCAAAGCATTTATATCACTTGTAGGGGCAAAATATAGAAGAATCAAAAGACTGGGGTGTGGGAGATGTGGGGGTAATTCTGGTTTAAGAACATATGCCTATCATGTTGTTACTTTATATACATTTATGATTGTACAATGACTCAACCCCTTAATAAAAAGTTAAGAAAAAGAGTGTCCTTGGCATGTGCAAAACCCTGAGTTAGTTCAGCCCTCCACTGGAGGGAGAGAGGTGGCAGGGAGAGACAGAACACAGCATCACTGGGGCTGGAGTGGTGGTGGCTCCGCTGTTAGAACACTTGCCTGGCATGCATAGGACCCGAGCTTGAACCCCAGCACCACGTACACAACTAGAGAAACCAGAAAATCCAAAATTGGATGAAAAATAAATAAAAAATTATTCTCACTCTCTCACTATCCCTCTCTCTTAAAAAAAAAAGTGATTCTCTCACTTTTTTTTTTTTAAGAAAGAGGAGAGAGAGAGAGAGGGAATTAATTTTATTGAGTTTTTCACATGGCTTTCGTTGCTCTGACACTTAGTTGGTACGTGGGTGCTGGGGTTTGAACCCGTGTACTCGTGCACACCGGGCAAGCACCATAATCGCTGAGCCATCTCTTTTTTTTAAGTGATTCTCTCTCTCTCTCTCTCTCTCAAGAGAAAGGGACAGTGAAAGAGAGAGAGAAAAAAATCCATTTTATTTAGTTTTTCAAGTGGCTTTCGTTGCTCCAACACTTCATTGTGCATGTGGTTCGAACCCGGGTCCTCACACAAGCCAGGCAAGCACCATAACCAATGAGCCATGGCTCCAGCCCCTCTCTCACTCCCTTAAAAAAAACCAAAAAGAATACAGCATCATTTCGCATCACTGTATAGTATTTCTGCTGAGGTGCATTACCTCAGTGTAATCATGAGAATCAGTCTTCCCCAAACCGAGCAATATTCTGCAACATAATTGGCTTGTAACCTTCAAAAACAGCAAGGCCGTGAAGCTGAGGATCCCATCCAGATCGAAGGGAATGAGAGGACGTGACCACTGAGGGCCGCATTGATTCTGAACTGCACCTGTCTGCTACATGGACACTGTTAGGACTCTTGGTGAAACTTGTTTGGGATATGAGGATTTAATTAATGGTAGCAGCATGTAAGTGTTACTAACAGTTCAGTAGCCATGTTACGTTTATATAAAAGAATGTCCTTGTTTGTAGGAAAACACACAATAAAATATTCAGAGGTGGTGAATCATTATGTAGGAAACTTACCCTTACTCAGGTAAAGAGTTCTTTGAACTATACTTTCAACTTTTCTGTAAGTTTGTGCTTGTTTCAGAAACCTGTAGATAAGTAATTAACATAGATTTATGGTTTTTAAGTAAAAACCTTACTAACTTTATATACAGTAGTGAAACATTTAAGAGAAATTAGGTTCACCATGTCTATATGTTTAATTTATTAGATTTATAAAAGTTCCTTAGGTACTTTGCAGGGTCTGTCAGACAACTGAAGTACTTTAAGAGGAAACAGAATATATTACATTTTTGAATGCAGTCTTAAATGGTTGAAGATATTTAAATGAATGTGTAAATGGGACCAAGTTTTATTTTAACACTTAAAAATAATTGCTGAGGGGCTGGAGTGGTGGCTTGGCAGTTACGGTGCCTGCCTGGCATGCTTGAGTACATGGGTTCAAATCCCAGCACAACGTACACAACAAAGTGTCTGAGCAATGAAAATCACATGAAAAACTAAATAAAAATTGCTTCTCTCTTTCTCACTGTCCGCTCTTTCTTAAAAAAAAAAAGTAATTGCTGAAATTATGTAGACTTATAAATAGACTAGGGTTTTAAACCAAACTTAAGTCTATTGAATGGAAAAAAAAAAGTCTATTGAATGGGAGCTGGAGAGGTGGCTCAGCAGTTATGGCACTTACCTGGCTTGTGCGAGGACCCAAGTTCAAACCCCAGTACTATACACAACTAAGTGTCAGAGCAACAAAAACCAGATGAAAAACTCAATAAAATTGATTCCCTCTCTCTCTCTCTCTCTCCCCCCCCCTTTTTTCTCTCTGTCCCTCTCTTTAAAAAAAAAAGTCTAATGAATAGGGGGCTAAAGCAGATGCTCAGCAGTCAGAACTTATCTGGCAGGGCTGGAGCAGTGGCTTGGGGGTTGCGGTGCTTGCCTGGCATGCACAAGTGCACTAGCTCAGACCCCAGCACCACGTACACAACAGGGTATCTGAGATATGAGGGTCACGTGAAAAACTGAATAAAATTGCTTCTCTCTTTCTCTCTTTCTCTCACTGTCCCCTCTTTCTTAAAAAAAAAAAAAAAAAGAAAAAAAGAAAAAGAACTTATCTGGCATGTGTGAGGACCTGGGTTCAAACCCCAGTGCCACATACACAATTGTCAGAGAAACAACCAGATGAAAAAATTAAAACAAAATTGATTCTTTCTCTCCTCTCTCCCTCTTTTTTTAAAATTGATTCTTTCTTTCTCTTTTCATCTCTCCCTCTTTTTTTTTTTTTAAGATAGGGACAGTGGGGCTGGAGTGGTGTCTCAGCAGTTGCAGTGCTTGTCTGGCATGCGCAAGAACATAGGTTCAAACCACAGCCACAACAAAGTGTCAGAGCAACAAAAGCCACATGAAAAACTAAATAAAAACGGATTCTCTCTCTCTCTCTCTCTATCTCTGTCTCTCTCTCACTGTCCCTTTCTCCTTAAAAAAAAAAATGGAGGAACAGTGATAGAGAATCAATTTTATTCAGTCTTTCATCTGGTTTTTGTTGCTCTGATAGTTGTGTATGTGATTCTGGAGTACGAACCCCAGTCCTAGTGCATGCCAGGAAAGCACCATAACTGCTGAGCCACCACTCCAGTCCTGCTCTCTCTCTCTCTCTCTCTCTTTAAAAAAAAAAAAGGGGGAGGCTGGGATGTGGCTCAGTGGTTAAAGAGCCCCTGAATTCAATCCCCAGTACAAATAAATAAATAAATAAATAATTTTTTTGGATAACTAACTGAGATAGGTTATTGAAAGAATTTAAAATAAATCATAGGGGCTGGAGCAGTGGCTCAGTGGTTTCGGCGCTTGCCTGGCAAGCACGAGGACCGGGGTTCAAACCCCAGCACCACGTGCAACTAAGTGTTGGAGCAACTAAGGCCATGTGAAAAACTAAATAAAGTTGTTTCTCTCTTTCTCTGGCTCTCTCACTGTCCCTCCCTCTTTAAAAAAAAAATAAATAAAATAAATCATAGATCTTACTATGTACTATGCATAAGGTAAAGGCTTGGAAAATAGTGGTTATTATTGTTGTTATTATTTTTACCAGGCCATCTATGAACTGAACTTATGACTTAAAAGATGAGTTTTCTTTTGGTTGGAATTATCCAAACACTGGCAGTCCAGTAATTTTGTCCAGGCTTGGTGGGAAAGATTCAAACTTCAGAAAGTGGTCAGGCTAGACCAGTAGGAACCTTTCACCAAGATTCTGCTCTGAGCGCACTGGAAGAGGAAAGAAAATGTTGTGGAATGAAATGAGTCCTGAAAGAAGGGAGTAGTTGGCATGGGGCAAAAATTAACTCAAAATGAATCAAAGACCTAATGTGAAAAACAATACATTAAAAAAGAGAGAGAGAGAAGGACAGTGAGAGAGAGAGAAACAGAGAGAATCAATTTTTTTATTGAGTTTTTCACATGGCTTTCATTGTTCTGATACTTAGTTGTGTACGTGGGTTGCTGGGGTTTGAACTTGTGTACTTGCGCATGCTGGGCAAGTGCCATAACCACCGAGCCACCCCTCCAGCCCCAAAACAGTACATTTTTAAAGCTCTTAGAAGAATGCAAGTGTAAATCTTCAGGATCTTAAATTAGCTAATTGTTTCTTAGAAATAACATCAAAAGCATATATGACAAAAGGAAAATTGTTAAATAAGACTTCAAAATTAGAAACTTTTATCTATCAAAGGACACTACTAGCCTGACGTGGTGGTGCACATCTTTAATTCCAGAGACTCAGGAGGCTGAGACAGGAGGAATTTTTCCCCCCCAGGGCTAAAGACTGAACTCTGGGCCTTGTGCATGCTAGGCAAGTGCTCTGCCACTGAGCTAAATCCCCAACCCTGAGACAGGAGGATCTTGAGTTCAAAACCAAGTTAGCAAGGTCCTAAGTAACTTAGTGAGACCCTGTCTCAAAAGAAAATATAAATGGGGACTGGGGATGTGACTCGGTGATTAAGTACCCCTGGGTTCAATCCCTGGTACCAAAGGACACTATTAAAAAGTAAAAAGATAACTCAGAATGAGAGGAAAAGTTTGAAAATTACACATCTGCACATCTGATAAGGGTGTAGTATCTAGAATATATATAAAGAACTCTTAAAGCTTAACAACAAAAACAAGGAAAAAACCACAGTTTAAAAGGCTAAGAACCAGATCCAGTAGTGCACACCTGTAATCCCAGCTACTCAGGAGGCTGAGGCAAGAAGATCACAAGTTTGATGCTAACCTGAACAATTTACCAAGACCCTGTCTAAAATTTTTTAAAAAGAGAGGCTGCAGTGGTGGCTCAGAGGTTGGAGCACTTGCCTGGCATGCTTGAGGACCTGGGTTCAAACCCCAGCAGCACATACACAACTGTCAGAGAAACAAAGGCCAGATTAAAAAAAATAAATAAAATTGATTCTCTCTTCTTCTCTCTCCCTCTTTCTGTTATAAAAAAAATTTTTTTTTTGTTAAAGAGTTCGGTATGTAGATCAGTGACTGAGGCCCTGAGTTCAATCCCCAGTACCATAAAAAATAAATAAATAAAAATAAAAGTAGAGAGCCAGGTGCAGTGTTTTTCACAGCTATAATCCCAGCAGCTCCAAAGCCTGAGGAAAGAGGATCACAAGTTCGAGACTAGACTCAACAACTTAATGAGGCCCTAAGCAATGTAGCAAAATCCTGTTTCAAAATAAAACATTATAAACAAACAAACAAACAAACAAAAAGAGATGGAGAGGTGGCTCAATGGTAGAGCCCTTGCCTGGCATGCACAAAGTCCCCAGTTCAATTCCCAGCACCACATACACAAATAAAGGAAAAACAAAACCAGATGAAAAAAATTGACCATTGTTCTCTCTTTAAAAAAAAAGGGGGTGGGGGTGACTAGGGATGTGGCTTGATGGTAAAGCACCTCTGAATTCAATCCCCAGTACAAAATAAATAGATAAATAAGTAAAAATAAAAACAGGCAGAGGGCTAGATGTAGCATGCACCTGTAATCCCAGCAGCTCAGAAGGCTGAAGCAAAAGAATGGCTGGTTCAAGGCCTGCTTCAGCAACTCAACCAGACCCTGTCTCAAAATAGAAAATGAGGGCTGGAGCGGTGGCTCAGTGGTTTCGGCGCTTGCCTAGCAAGCACGAGGACCCGGGTTCAAACCCCAGCACCACGTACACAACTAAGTGTTGGAGCAACGAAGGCCATGTGAAAAACTAAATAAAGTTGTTTCCATCTTTCTCTGTCTCTCTCTCTTGAAAAAAAGAAAGAAAAAAAAGAACAAAATTACAGACAATTGGAAAAAAATGGCCAAAGTACCTAAATATACACTCAAATAAGTTATAGAAATTGTTAATAAGGACAAGAAAAGATTCTTGATGTCATATATCATTAAGGAATTGCAAATTAAAATTACATGCCTATTAGAATGACTAAACTCCAAAGAATTGCTAATCCCAAGTGCTAGCAAGGATGTGGAGTGATAAGAACTCTCATATGTTGCCAGTAGACACGTAAAATGGTACAGCCACTTTGAAAGACAGTTTGGCAGATTCTTACAAAGCTAAACATAGTCTTACCATACGATCCTGCATTGTGCTCCTGGGTATTTACCCAAATGAGTGAAACACTTATGTCCACACAAAAACCTGCACATGAATGTTTATTGCAGCTTTATTCATAATTGCTAAAAACTGGAAACAATCAAGATGTATTTCAAAGGTGAATGGGTAAACATATTGTGGTAACCCATACAATGTAACACTATTCAACTTTTTTTTTTTTTAAAGAGAGAGGGAAAGAGTGAGAGCAAATCAATTTTTTAAATATATTTTGTCATCTGGCCTTTTTTTCTCCCTCTCTCCCTCTCTCTCTTTAAAAATAGTAATAATAGGGGCTGGAGCTCAGCAGTTTCAGCGCTTGCCCTGCAAGTTCGAGGACCTGGGTTCAAACCCCAGCACCACATACACAACAAAGTGTCAGAGCAACGAAAGCCACAGGAAAAGCTAAATGAAATTGATTCTCTCTTCTGTCCCTTTCTCTTTAAAAAAATAAAATTAAATTAAAAAGCAAAACAAAACTAAATATCATAGCAACAGAAGGCAGAAATACACCTAAGGCAGAAAAATACCTAAGATCAGGGTTAGGGATATAGTTTTGCTTACCTAGCAAGCACAAGGCCCTGGATCCAATCCCCAGCACTGCAAAAAGTAGGGAAAAAAGAGCTTAAAAAAGTACTTAAGACAGTAACTCGAATCACAAATCAGGCAGAAAGATTATGAACGAATGTTATACTCTTTAAATAAATTAAATGATAAATGCTTGCCAACTATGATGTGTCCTTTCCTGCAAAGGACAAACTGTGTCAGGACGCTGTTTCTCCTTGTTTCTACTCCAGCATTCCGCACAAGACCAGTGCTGCTGGCAGTGCCATCACACAGGCATGGGACGTTCTCATGACATCCACTGGAGATCTCACCTCAGCCTCCACTGGGGGGCTTCAATTCCCAAATGTCACTAAATATTGGTCTGTGTCACCAAGACACATGTTGTTCCTTTTTGATATGTGTCTGCTTAGAATATGAGTAGTTGGAGATCCAGTAGCCATCAAGGGCAAATTCTTTAGGAGAATCAACTCCATTTCCATCTGTGGGAGTGGGGTATCCCTGATTGGCAGGAATAAACCAGAAAATCACCTAGATCAATAGAGGAAAGAGCTAGAACTACACAGCACAGGTGAACTAGGGAATGTACGTAGCTGTTCTCTGCCACGCTCTGTTTGGAATCACTTAGGAGAGCACATGAAAATCGCCAGTGCTGGCGCTGCACCAGGGTCATGGGAGCCTCATGGGAAAGGAGAATATTTGCACAAAGCCCTGAGGTGGGGGGCCTTAGGTCCTCAGGAGGAGCAAATGAGGCCTGGTCTATCTTTGCATCTGTAAGGACTGCCCTCTGTCTGTCCTTGCTACTGACGGATGGCTCCACTGGTTTCCGGTTTTCTCTCCTGGGGTGGGAGAGAAGGGCATGTGAACACTAGATGTCCTAACTTGAAACTCTGGTGACAAGTTGGCACAGCAATGAGAAAGATAAAAAATTAGAGGGAGTGACAACAGTGGAAACACCACGTCTGACTTATCAGAGTGACCATGAAAACAACGGAGTCCAAGTGGCTGCCAAGTCAGGAGGCAGCAGAACCAAGCAGCTGATCTAGTGCATGTGGCCTCCCAGAAGAGTCGGCTTGAGTTTAAGGCGAACCTTTCAGTAAGGATGGTCCCTTACTTATTGATTCATTACCATGGACCACACAGGGCTGGGGGTGTGGTTTAGTTCCATCCTCAGCTTAGCAAAAAAAAAAAGTGGGGGGGCTTGGACCACACACTGATTTCACACAGGTTAGTTTTGTGTAAAATATGTGATAACGATGTGCATATATTTTCAACCATTGTTTAAAGAGAAATTTATTGCTTTGGGGCATTTCATTTATAACGTTTATGGAAATGGATGTCAGCTATTTATTTATATAAAAAAAAAAGCCTGCATATTTGAAATGTAAAAAGTGCTAAATAGGACTTCACACTAGGAGGGTGCTAGTCAGGATCAGTTACATCACAAACAACCCGGACTTCAGTGGTTTACGACAACAAAGGTTTGCTTTTAACTCTATCAGGAGTTGGCTGGGACCACTGTGTCTTGTCTCCTCCTCTGGGGACCCAGGCTTGGGAAGCAGCTGTCATCTCAGACATTGCCAGTCACCACAGAAAAGAGAAAGAGACTTCAGAAAGGTCTTGCATACGCAATGAAATGCTTTAGCCCAGCCACACATTTTAGTAATCCCTCTGTATCCTTAGGGCATTGGTAGCAGGACTTCTGTGAATACCAAAATCCCTCGATGCTTAAGTCCCTTATGTAAAATGACAGAGTACATGTAATCTATATTTATTATCCTGTATAGTTTTGTTCGTTTGTTTATTTATTTTTTATTTTATACCTGATATTAAACCCATGGGTATTTAACCACCAAGCCACATCCCTAGCCTTTTTTATTTTTTATTTGAAGAAAGGGTCTTGCTAAGTTGCGTAGGACCTTACCAAGTTGCTGAGGCTGGCTTTGAACTCTGAGTCCTCCCGCCTCAGTCCTTTGGGCTGCTGAGATTACATATGTGTGCTACTATGCCCCATTTATCCTGTATAGCTTAAATCATTTCTAGTTTACTTATAACACCTAATTCAACATAAATGCTATGTAAATAGTTGTTATATAATATTGTTTAGGGAATAATGATAAAATTAGTTCATATGTGTTCAGTATGAATGCAATGTTTTGTTATCAAATGTTTTCAATCTGGGTTACTGGAATCCACAAATGCAGAACCTATGGATTGGACCGCTGTACTTCTGCTCAGGCCTCATTGTCCAGAATGAATGAAGCAGCTCCAACCCAACCACAAGAAAAACAAAAATGGAATTCTACCATGTATTGGGAAGGCAGAAAGTTGGAAGTGTTAGGTGATAATGTAAATGATTACCCTAAACTGTCAGGGCCAACTGGTATTCAGACAGCTGCCTATAAATTCAGTTAATCAGAGCTCAACCCCCAATACCCCCATGAGGTTGTCACTCTGTCCTTGGGAAGCAGGTTACTTTCTGATCAGCGGGGAAGAAATTGTTACCTATGGAGAGATAAATAATGAAACAGTACGGGTGTGGGTGGGCTATGTGGTGCACATCTGTAACCCAATAACTCCGGAGGCTGAGCCAGGGCAATTGTCAAATTGGAGGTCAGCCTCAGCAATGTAGCAAGAACCTGTCTCAAATAAATAAATAAATAAATAAATAAATAAATAAATAAAGGGATGGAGGTATAACTCAGTGGTAGAGCTCCCCAGCTTCAATCCCCAGTACCAGAAAACAAAACCAGAAAAACCAGTCGCATGTGTGAGAGCCCGGCTTCAAACCCCAGCACTGCAAAATAAAGCAAAACAAAAATAGTCATTAATTTTGAGACATAAAGTTTGAAAATTCCCTCCAAACTCTCTGAAGGAATACTAGAAGTTTCTCTATAGGGTTCCAGTGAAGTCAATGGTAAAGTAGCCTTCTGAAGTCAGGCGCCTCTTGACACCTTTTGTTGTCATTTCTACTTTTGAGCATTTTATTCCTTAGTGACAAGAGCTCAGTGACTGTAAAAGGGGTGGCAGTGACTCTGCCCTGGGTTTGAGTCATTCCCATGTGTTCACACAGAAGTAAGTTCAGTGAAGAATAGCTTGTCTCTGCTGTCAACACACTGGTGATCCCTGCCTGCCCCAGCCAAGGCCTCAGGTGTGGTGTAGCTATGGTTTCCTGGTCTGGTGCCCTACTCATTCTCTTTCATCTGCCCAGAAAATCCACTCCTTCTTTCAGCTGTCCATCTCAAATACCACCAAACCCACATTGCCGCTCGGTCCACCTCTCGTTAAATATCTGTGGTGCTTCACACAGCTCTGCTGGAGCGCCCCTCACTTGGTGACATGAGAGCCCTGTGGTCTCTACCTCTAGGCTTCGTGCCCCTTGAACACAGAACCTCTGTCAGCCCTCATCCTGGATCCCCCCAGAGGTGCTGACTATTCGTTGAATTCCTCTTGCCCTCTCCTTCTCCATCTCCTTCTTCCTCTCCCTCTACCCCATTCCTCTTTCCTCCTTGTCTTCCTTCTTTATTCGTTTTTGTTTTTTGGTTCTGGAGATTGAACCCAGGGGTGGGTGCCTTACCACTGAGCCATATCCCCAGTCCTTCTTATTTTATTTTTTTTTATGAAAGGTTTCATCTTAAGATGAAGCACCTTTTTTCTTTTTAAAGAGGGACAGTGGGGCTGGAGCAGTGGCTCAGTGGTTTCAGTGCTTGCTTGGCAGGCATGAGGACCCGGGTTCAAACCCCAGCACCATGTACACAACTAAGTGTTGGAGCAACGAAGGCCATGTGGAAAACTAAATAAAGTTGTTTCTCTCTTTCTGTCTCTCTCACTGTCCCTCTCTCTTAAAAAAAAAAAAAAGAGGAACAGTGAGAGAGAGAAAAGCAATTTTTATTTAATTTTTCGTGTGACTTTCATTACTCTGACACTTGTGTACATGGTGCTGGGGTTCGAACCTGCATACTTGCACATGCCAGGCAAACGTGGTAACCATTGAGCCACCACTCCAGCCCTCCCCAGTTATTTTTGTTTTTTTACTTTGAGAGTCTTGCTGAGGTGTTAGGGTCTAAGTTGCTGAGACTGGCCCTGAACTTGTATTCCTCCTGCCTCCGACTGCAGAGTTGCTGGGATTACAGGTGTGGGCCACTGCGTCCCACTCTTGTTTTGCTTTTTTTTTTTTTTTCAGGGCTGAGGACTGAACTCCGGACCTTGCGCGTGCTAGGCAAGCGCTCTGCCACTGAGCTAAATCCCCAGCTTCTTGGTTTGCTTCTTGATTCTCCATTTGAAATTTCAGCTTCAATCTTTACTATTCTCCACTTTTTACTCTGAGTACCTGGGATTAGAGAGTGCACCAAGGTGACCAGCTGTCACCTTGCTAGTCACTTGTCAATTAGGGACACTGACAAAATTACCAGCCATTCAGGATGGCCAGGGGTCCTGAACTCTCACAAGGGCACCTGGAGTTCTTCTAACCAAATTTTTCAGGAGGCAAGGACCAAAGATGTGGGCATCTGAAAGCTGTGTGGCCAGGAACCCCAGGCCTGCTGATACCATGGCCAACCCAGGCTACAGCTGAACTGCTATGACTGTGGCCAGAGAGCAGGGAGGACACACACCACAGGCCTTGGATTACCCCTAGCACAGCACAGGTAAACAGGTGGTTTACCTATGGCCTGGCCCTGATGGCATTACAGAAAAAGAAGTTTTGGCAGAGCTTATCCACAGAAGTAAGGCCACCCTCTCAGTTCCCCCTCTACACCTGTGGGAGTGTCCAGAGCAAAAAGTGTCTGTATCCTCTCCAAAAACATATCAAAATCCCTCATCACTCCACATAAAGTGATTTAACAAGTTTTCACTTAATTTAGAGAGAGGATTCGCATCCAATTCAACAAGCTACCTGCCAAAAATATGCTTTATGGAAACTAAACAGAGTTATGAACCTTTCAGCAAACTTATTCATAATAGAAACTACAAATCAGAAGCAACACTGTAATTGTGAAATATTTTATAAGAACGATTTCTCCTGGGGCTGGAGTGGTTGCTCAGTGATTACGGCACTTGCCTTGCAAGCACAAGGACACGAGTTCAAACCCCTGCACTACACACACAACCATGTCAAAGCAACGAAAGTCAAATGAAAAACTAAATAAAATTGATTCTCCCTCTGTCTCTCCTTTCCTCTCTTTAAAGAAATAAAGAATGATTTCTTCTAGCATGGTTAGAGATACTTTGTGTTCCATAACATAAAACACCAATCCTGGGCTAATTTGAAACAACTATATAGTATGGAATAATGGCTTGTTTCTTTTTTCTGGTGTGTCCAAGGATTCACCTGGGTCCCTATTTCAATTTTTCAGAATAACTGGATTTGCAAATCATTAAAATCTAATACCTTGTACTCAGAGATAGTCATGGTAGCCTTACTTTGAGGTGGGCACCAAAAGGATACAATGAAATAGGAACCACCACAGGCCACACCCCAAGCATAGCAGAGTAGGTACCTGGGCCCCAGAGTTAATGGGCTGTGCTGGGCCAGCCTGAGGTGGCTCCAGATAAATTACATTAAGAAGAATCCAAGGGTCGGGCGTGATGGAGCACACCTGTAATCCCAGTGACTCAGGAGGCTGAGGTAAGAGGATCCCAAGTTCAAAGCCAGCCTCAGCAACTCAGCAATTTAGCAAGGCACCAAGCAACTTAGCGAGACCTAGTCTCAAAATTAAAAATAAGGCTGGGGATGTGGCTCAGTGGTTAAATGCCATGGGTTCAATCCCCATATAAAAGGAAGAAGAATGAGGAGGAGAAGGAGAAGAAGCAAAAGCCAAGGAATTTCCATTTTTCATTGTGTGCAACATTGTAGCCCTTAGGAAAGGAAAGGACAGAGGAAATTGGAAATTCCATCTTGATAAGTAAACAGCCTTGTATTAGATAGGAAAACTGCTGCTGAGAAGGAATGTTTCAGAAATTATGGTTCCTAAGATTACTTTGGAGCATTCATCAAGGAATTATTTAATTTATTTGGAGTGTTGATGTTTATTTGAATGAATATAGGCAAGTGATGATTGTTTTTCTATTTTTTTTAATTGTTACAAAATTTCCCTTTTTGCTGGTCATAGTAGCACATGCCTGTAATCCCAGCTACTCAAGAGACTGAGGCAAGAGATCCCAAATTCAAGGCTAGTCAGATTAATTTAGATCCTGCCTTAAAATAAAATAAAGTAAAAAGGCCTGGGGATTTAATTCCATTGTAGAGTGCTTCTGCGTTCAATCTCTAGTACTGCACACACACACACACACACACACACACACAAAACAAAACTCCTTTGGATTACATTTAAGTAAAACAGCAAGTTCACTTAAATCATATATATATATATATATATATATATATACACACACACACACACACATATATGCACACACACACATAGATGTGTGTGTATATATATATTTTTTTAAGAGGGAGGGACAGCAAGAAAGAGAGAGAGAGAGAGAAGGAGAATCAATTCTACTTAATTTTTCATGTGACTTTCACCATTCCCACACCTCACTGTGCACATGGTGCTGGGGTTCAAACCCGCATCCTCACGCATGCCAGTCAAGTGCCACAACCACCAAGCCGCCTCTCCAGCCCATTACTTAAGTATATTTTAAAATTTTATTTGTGATTGTGTATATTTAATATGTACATCATGAATACATACAAACATGTATATGTATTTTGATGCACACATATAATGAAATGATTGCTGTGATCAAGTAAATGAACTTATCTATCACTTTCCACAGTTCCTGTTAGGTCGATGGCGCTGGGGGCAGGGCATCAGGCAGCTTTCGCGGGAAAAGAACAACCAATAAGACACTGGCAGACAAGCTCCAATGGCGGCTCCCAAACACTTCATGATTGATGGATCCACCAGCCAATCTCCGAGAGGCCATCCCCATCAACTTCCTTCCTTTCCCCAGACTATAAAGTAGCCGCCCAGCCTAGGTCCGGGCGCTATTTTCCCTACACGCTTTCTCCCCTACAGCCATTTACCATGTCCGCCCTCACTATAGAGAAGCAGGTGGATTTAGCCCGGGAGCTGCAGATCCCAATAAATAATACCTGGGCCTGAATTATACCCCATGTTTTTTACTTTTACAGTTAGCGTATAAGTAGGGGAAGTGGGGTGTAAAGTAGTAAAGATTTCTTCTCTTAGGAAGTTATCAGTATATAATACAACATTAACTATACTCCTCATGCTGTATCTTATGTGTCTAGATTTAGTCATCCTACTGAACTGAAAATGGATAGCGGACCTTCAGCTGAAGATAGAACAGTGAAACGGTCACCCTGTTGTGAAGTCAATGGAGACCTGGAGCTGGGCACCTCCTTCTGTCCTAGGACGGGAGGTTTATTCATTCATTTGACAACTGTTTTTCAGGGTCTCTGTCTCATGCCAGACACTGTCCAAGGCCCTGGGAATTCAATAATTAATGAAATGGAATGATTTACTATGGTAAGTGAAAAAAGAATCAAGACGTGAAATAGAATAAAAAGACAGCTTAAAACGATGAGTCGGGGGCTGGAGCCCTGGCTCGGTGTTTGGCGCTTGCCTGGCATGCACGAGTGCACGAGTTCAAACCCCAGCACCACATACACAACAAAGTCTCGGAGGAACAGAAGTCACATGAAAAACTAAATATAAAATTGCTTCTCGCTTTCTCTCTCTCTCTCACTGTCCCTTCTTTAAAAAAAAAAAATAATGAGGTTAATTACACAAAGAGTTAAAGAACAGGAAAAAAACAAATAATGGTGTTAATTTTTTTTTCTTTTTAAGAGAAAGGGACAGTGAGAGAGAAAGAATCAATTTTATTTAGTTTTTCATGTGGCTTTTGTTGCTCCAAAACTTTGCTGTGTACATGGTGCTGGGGTTCAGACCCTTGTCCTTGCACATGCCAGGCAAGCACTGTAACCACCAAGCTCCAGCCCCCCAATAATTTATCTTAATGACATAATTAAAGTAAAAAAACACAAATGTACAAGAATTTTTACTATAGCATTGTTTGTAAACAGCAAAATTTGGAAACACCAAAATGTACATAATTTGGAGACTGTAGAATCATGTTTTGGAATACCATGCAGCCCTGCTGCATCCATCTTACTCATCCCCCAACCAGGGGTAATTACTATCCTAAATTTGACCTTCACCATCACCTTATTTTTTATACTATAAGTGCATATTTATGTATATATAAGCAAGATATAATTTTATATCTTAAAACTTTATATAGATATTATGCCATAAGTGTCCTTCTGTGGCATGGTTTTTTTTTTTTTTTTTGGTTAATATGATTTGAAATGTAGCCATGTCTGGTCATTCTTGGTGCTTGGTAGATACATCAGTAAACAAATGTGACAACCCTGCCCTCCTGGGCCGTATAGCAGGGGAAGACAGAAAGTAAACAATAAATATATGTGAATTATATTTTATGTTTGAAAGGAGATCATGCTAGGAAGAAGATGGTGCAGGGCAGAAGGTCTTGGAAGCTTCACGGCAGCAGCATTTGCACTTGTAAATTGCGTGTGTTCCAGGTAATGTCAATTGGGGTGGTTTGAATGAGTTGGGGCATGCTGGTCAAGGTTCTCGTAGGCCACTTTGAGGATTTTTGCTTTCACCCAAATGAGCTGTCACTGGTGAGCCACCACTCCAGATCCTTTTTTTTTTTTTTAATTTTCTAAAATTTTATTTAATTTTTCATCTGTTTTAGTTGTATATTTGGTGCTGGGGTTCAAATCCGGGTCCTCGTGCATGCCAGGCAAGCCCTGCAATTGCTGAGCCACCGCTCCAGACCATGCATCCACCATTTAATTTTTTTTTCAAAGAGAGAGGGACAGTGAGAGAGAGAGAGAGAAAGAGAGAATCAATTTTATCCAGTTTTTCATGTGGCCTCAGTTGCTCCAACACTGTCATGTACATGGTGCTGGGGCTCAAACTCACACTCCTGCACCTGCCAGGCAAGCTCCCCAACCGTTGAGCCACTGCTCCAGCCCCACCATTTAATTTTTTAAAGGTATTTATTACATTATACTTTGCTCTTGGTGTCAACATTCATATTAATTTTGTACTGCTGCTGTAACAAATGACCATATACACAGCAGCTTAAAACAATACCGCTCCAGCCCCAAGTGAGTTTTTCCACAAGGAAAGTTACTAAAGCCAGGTGCAGTGGTGCACACCTGAGGCAGGAGAGTCACAAGAAAAGTCCAGCATGAACAACTTAGCAGGACTCCGTTTCAAAATAAAATAAAATAAAAATCACTGGGGATGTAGCTCAGTGGTAGAGTGCCCATAGGTTCAATCTCCAGTACCACAAAAAGCAAAACAAATGAAAAAGCAAAACCAAAAAATATATACTAGAATGGGAGTTATTGGATCATGCGGTATTTGTCTTTTTGAGGTTATAGCTATTGCTGTGCTTTACACTGGCATCAGCCTGTACAGAAGTTTCATTTGCTGTACAACCTCACCAACCCTCGAAACATCTCTTTGTGGTTTTGATTTGCATTTCCCCATCCCTGCTAAAGTTGAACGCCTTTTCTCATGTTTATTTGTGGTCTGGGTTTTTCCTCTTATTGCTTGTTCATGTTCTTTGATCATAATTCTGTGAAGGTATTTCTCCTTCTTTAATAATTGATTTTTAGAAATTAAAAAAAAATATATAAACCTGGCATGGTGATGCACAGCTGTGATTTCAGCTACTTGGGAGGCTGAGGCAGGAGGATCGAAAGTTCAAGGCCAGCCTCAGCAATTTAGTGAGGTCCTAAATTAGTGAGACCCAGTTTCAACAAAAAATAAATAAATAAAAAGAGTTGGGGATGTAGCTCAGTGCACTCATGCACCCATGGGTTCAATCCCTAGAACCACAAAACAAGAAAAGAAGAGCTGTGACTTGTCTGTTCTATTTATCATTATCTTTTTTATGCACATTCAAACAATACCTGGGTTTGGTGTAGGTACTTCAGAATACTGGATAAATAAATGAATGAATACTTTTTTTTTAAAAGAGAGGACAGAGAGAGAGAATCAATTTTTTTTTTTAAAGAGAGAAGGACAGCGAGAGAGGCAGAATCAATTTTTATTGTTTTTCACATGGCTTTTGTTGTTCTCTTACTTGTGTAAATGGGTGTTGGGGTTTGAACCCATGTACTTGTGCATGCCAGGCAAGCACTGTAACCACCGAGCCACCGTTCCAGCTCCAGAATGAATAAATTTTAAAAAAAGTCTCTGCTAGGGGCTGGAGCAGTGGCTCAGCTGTTGGAGTGCTTGCCTGGCAAGCGCAAGGACCCAGTTTCAAACCCCTAACACCACAAACAACTAAGTGTTGGAGAAACAAAGGCCAGATGGAAAAATAAATAAAATTGATTCTCTTTTTCTCACTCTCTCTCTTAAAAAAAAAAAAAAGTTTCAGCTAGCTTTTGTAGCCAAGTAAGGACCCCAACAAAAATTAGAAAAAATGGTTCTGACAGGAGACAGGGAACAGTGACCTCAGGAGTAAGACTGGGCTGAGAGGCTGCTGCAGAAGACAGGAAGATCAGTCAAGGTGTGGCCAGCGGAATGGGTTCTGATTGGCTCTGAGTGTGCTGATGGCCCTACCTGCCTCTGGGTCCTCTGAAGAAGGAGTAAGACTTTACTTGGGACTCCTCTCCCACTTTCCCCCAGCCAGACAGGTGCCGTGACTGTCCCACTCAGCCCCCATCCCACCTCCAGCTGCCCCTTCCTGCTTGCCATTATCAGTCTGTAGCTGTGGTCCTTTTTAGTTGTCTCCTCACCGCTAATCTCTAACTGAACTTACGCAAAGCAACCTTTCTAAAAATCGGTTTTTATATTTTAAGAATTTGATAATGAACACCATTCTCTACTTACTAAAACCTAAGTTGAGATGGTTGAAGAACTTCGTAGAACTGTTATTTAGCAACTGGTTCTTCCTCTACACATCCCAGGGGTGTTTGGTTTTTAAAACGTTTTGCTTTGTTTCGCTTTGCAGTGCTGGGGAATCGAACCCAAGGCTTTCCAAGTGTCACTAAGAGCCACATCCTGCCAGGAGCAGTAGTACACATCTCTAATCCCAGTGGCTCAGGAGGCTGAAGCAAGAGGATTGAAAGTTCAAAGCTAGCATCAGCAAATAAATAAAAAATAATAATAAAGGGGGAGACTGCAGATGTGTCTCAGTGGTTAAGCACTCCTGGGTTCAGCCCCTGGTACCAAAAAAAAAAAAGAAAAAAAACACGCCACATTCCCAGTTCACTGCTTAAAAACTATTATGGAAAAATGAAGCATGTACAAAGGTAGAGAATATGTCAAACCCCTGTGTGCCTTTCCATAACTTCAGCATTTGTTATCATATGATCAGTTTTGTCACATCTGTGTCACCGGCCAACCACCTGACAGCACTTACTATCATTCTCTGAACTGATGGGCTTTCTAAAATCTTTGTTTTTTTCTGATTTTCAAATAATATTTTTTATAAAAACTTGAACCATTGCAAATGTTTAGAACAAAGAATGTGAAAGCTTCTCATAATCCCACATTCCTGATATAATCATTGTTCATAGTGTGGCATAGGTCCTTTGAGAATTTGTACTGTTAACATAAGCTAATTAACATTCTTACAATATTACTATTTCATATGTTTTTCAAATTGTTTTTTCCATTTAACAATACATCTAAAGTGACTGTAGCTGGTGGCTCCGTGGTTACAGAGCTTGCCTGGCATGGGTGAGGACACGAGTACGAACCCCAGCACCAAGTACACAACCAAGTATGGGAGCAACGAAAGCCACATAAAAAACTAAACAGTATTGATTCTCTCTTCCTCTATCTTAAAAAACAAAACAACCACAAAAAAGCAATATATCTTAGGTTCCATACTGGAGCAGATCCACCTTGTTTTTCCAACAGCTGGATTACTCTACACCATGTGGTGTGCTGTAGTGTCTTTAACTAGCCACACTGCACAATTGAGTGACCAGCTTCCCACCTTTGTAACTGCTATGAACAACGTTACAGTGTGCATGTTTTCTTTCTTGTTTTGGTATGGGGGTTGAACTCAGGGTGCTTAACTCCTGAGCCACATCCCTGTCCCCGTACCCTTTTTTCTAAGAGGCACAGAAAAAGGGAATAAATTTTATTTTTTCATCTGGCCTTTGTTTCTCTGACACTTAGTTGTGTATATGGTGCTGGGGTTTGAACATGGGTCCTCAGGCATGCCAGGCAAGTGCTCCAACCACTGAGCCACCTCTCCAGACCTCCCTGGTTTTTTTTATTTTTTATTTTGTTACAGGGTCTCACTAAATTGCTTAGGGCCTTGCTTAGTTGCTGAGGCTGGCTTTGAACTTGCAATCCTCCTGTCTTAGCCTCCTTAGCCTTTGGGATTATAGATGTGTGCCACAACACCCAGAAAACAATTTACATTTTTCTATGTTTCTTTAGGAAAGGATCTCGGAAGCAGAACTGCTTGGTCCATTGGCAAAATCATCCTAACTTTAAACAGTTGCTGAGCAATGCATAAAAAGCATGTGAAAGTACTCCTTTGCCACATTCCTGGGTGTAATTAATCTACTCCATCTTTGCCAGTCTGATAAGCTAAAACTGGTATTTCATTAGGATGTGCATTTCTTTAATTCTCTTGTGAGCTTGAATCTCTTTTTATTCATCAATTCTTGAAAGTCCCAGTAGGGGTGGAGAAGGGGCTATTACTGACAATAGAACCCAGAGGAGAGTCTGAGCCTAGAGAGGTGGGTGGGGTCTCGATGGCCCTCTGTCCTGAGGGTCTGAGGGTCACACTGGACTTCCCTCAGTTAGTTTCCCTGGGTTCTGACTTGTCCTATATTGGACATCTTGAAAACCCAATCCTGCCTTTGGCTTTATTTATTCTTTTTTCTTCTTCAAGAGAAAGTCAGTTTTATTTATTTTTCATCTAGTTTTTTGTTTTCCTCCTCTTAGTTATGTATGTAGTGCTGGGGATAGAACCCAGGTCCTTACACATTCCAGGCAAGCACAGCACTGCTGAGTCACCTCTCCAGCCCTGGCTTTGTTTTTGGAAGGGGAAATCCAGAGAATTGGAGCTTCTGAGGGGCTCCACCCCACAATCCCTACCCCACCTCCACTTTCAAATGCAACAGTGCTCAAATAGGGTTACAGGCAAAGATAGCCACCATTGGGATCATTGGAAGATTGAGGCAAAAATTATTCATATAAGAATTTTTTTGTAAAATTATAATGCCTGAATTTCTGTATCCCTCAGTGTTTACAGTAATTAACGTTAACCTAAATTACTGAATTCAAGTTGAGCACAGTGGCACATGCCTACAATCCCAGTGACTTGGGAGGTTGAGGCAGGAGGATTGCAAGTTCAAAGCCAGCCTTAGCAATTTAGCAAGACCCTATCTTAGAATAAAAAATAAAAAGGACTGGGATATGGCTCAGTGGTTAAGCCCCTCTTGGCTCTGTCCTTGGTACCAAAAAAAAAAAAAATCTGAATTTGGAAAATTACATGGATTTGCTGGCTATATTAATATTAATTGGATTGGTCAATCAATGGTTCCCAAATGTTACCTGAGTGTTATCAGATTTTTTCTTTTCTTTTTCCTTTTTCTCTTATCTTTCTTTTCTTTTCTTTTCTTTCTTTCTTTCTTTTTGTGTGTGTGTGTGCGCCAGGAATCAAACCCAGGGCCTCACACATGCTAGGTAAGAACTCTACCACTGAGCTACTTCCCTTGCTCTCAGGGATTGATGATAGACACAGAATGCAAATGGAGAACAAGAGAGACCTGGTCTGGAGGGAATATGACTTTATTTTAAAATGAACTGTCAGGCTTCTAGGAGGACCTGGCTAGACTTCCAGCACCAGGAAAAAAAATATTCAAGGTCATAATGACCAGGAAAGGCTAAAGAATTCTTCCAGGGTAGAGGAAATTAAGGAAAGAAGACAACTAAGTGCAACTTGTGATCTTGGATTGGCTCCTGGTCTAGGAAGGAAAAAGCAATAAAGACCTTTATTGGGATAATTAGTGACATTTGAATTTGAATTTCAGATAAGATAACAGCAATTTAACAATGTTAAATTTTCTGAATTTAATAACTGTACTGTGATTATTTAAGATGTCCTTAATGTTAGCAGGGGAAGATGGAACTATTTAGGAGTGAAAGTCTACAATTTGTTCTCAATTAAGACCATTACAAAGATAATAATAATATACAATGTATATGGAATGATAATGAAAATGTGGCAAAAACATGAACAATTGGTTGAATTAGGGGAGGAGTGTATGGGAGTTCATTGAAGTGTTTGTGCAACTTTTCTGTACATTTGACATGTTTTTTCCAGATAAGAAATTAAAAAAACAAGAATGCCTTTTATGGGCTAAACATGCATGTAAGGAGCGAAGTATAGAATGCCTGAATGCAGCCCTCCTAGTGGCACCATGATGTCCCTTGCTCCTAGATGTCTTTAATGCTGTGTCAATGGATGTGCTCTTAGAAGATGATAATTGATGGCTGAGTCCCAAAATGAAATCAGTTTTGGGGGAAAGGTTTAATCTTGCACCTCTGCCCAAATTTGCCACAGAAAAGGAAGCAATCTCTGCAACCCTGGAGCAAATCCTAGCCTAGCCTGCCTTTGTTAAAGGCCTGAAGTGTTCCTGTGCTTTCCTTGCTGTACTTTTTCTTAGTTCCTCCGGGTGAGGTCAGGAATGCTGTGAAGTTTCCGTAGATTAGCGTTGATCATTTGCATAACACAACCTGGGCCACCCTGTTCTTTCCTGTTAGCACTGTAGCTTTCCTTTTCTCCTAACCCCCTGAGAAGACTAGTTGAGGGTCTTCTGAAGCTGGCCCAGGACACTTGTGGATCTGGATTTGCTACGGTCCTGCCAGAAGGATTAGAACACAGTGAGTCTTGGGGGGGGGGGGGCTAGGAGAGTGTAGGGTTTGGGGCTGGGAAGTGGGGGGTTGTGTTAGCAGTGGCTGGCGGTTTTGTCTTTACTCGTGCTTTTGAATGTTGAGGCTGCTGACCTATGATGTTGGTGTAACACCTTTAATATTCACTCCATTTTTGTTGCAAGTTGAACATGACTGTTTTGTGGCAGAACTTGATAGAATTCAAGAATGGTTTTTCCTGAATACTATGCAGATTTGCCTAGGATACTACAACTTTCTGGTGCTCCTCGCAAAGTGGAACTACAGTCATTGAAGACTATCTGTTGGGTCC
>PVKS010032417.1:0-22558 GCA_004027875.1 Aplodontia rufa | reverse complement strand
CAGATGGGGAGCTTCCCGTTGTAGACAGTGGGTTGAGGGCGTATGGGGGTGGACAGCTGGTGGGAGGTGTCGGGGATAACAGAGGGTGGGGGCGTTGTAGAGTAGACAGCAAGTAGGAGGGGGCCTGAAGAGAACAAATGATTTGATGGGTCCTAGGTAAGACAGCAGGTGGGTTCTTCCTGGGGTACACAGCGGGTGGGAGTGGTCCTGGGGTAGACAGTGGTTGGGGGGCTTCATAAGTAGAAAGTAATGTTGACACTTGAAGCAGCGGGAGAGTGCACACCATGATCCTCATTATTGTTACTGCACTGGTGAGTTTTCCAATGTTTCCGGCCATGGCCATGCGAGGTTGACAGTCCTCCTTGCATGTGGCTGGCCCAACCAGGCCTGCAGTTGGCAAGGTTGACCAACCTGGCATCAAACAGCAGACGTACAACATCTTGGAGAGCCTTGGTAGAAGGTAGGGAAGCTCCAGTGTGGGCAAGGGATGGGGATTGCATGTGCTTCTTGGTCAGGGGAGGCCTTCGGGGACCAAGAACAGTTGCTGGGTGTGGGATACATGGGTTGAGCATTGAGGACACAAGGTCAGGCAGTGGTTGTTGGTGCAGGGGCTACTGCAGCAGAGGCTTGATGCATGATTTTGCAAGGTGTACCTTCAAGGGGGCACGAATTGCCCTGGATTGTTCACACAGCAGCCTTCCATGCAAGGTTGGGATGTACAGAGGAAGAGGCAGCCCAAACCTGGACTGGTGTGCTGCATTGCTGTCCCTGATTCCTTGTCTGATTTGTGGCCACTGGATGTTTTTGGCCCCCTGAAGCATGCCTGCGTTGACCTGGTTTGAGCCTGGACTGTTGTGCGCCAGTAGCCCGGGCCGCCGTCTTGCAAGGCTGGTCCCAGCATCAGGTAGTGAGGCCTGCAATGTGCTCAGAGATAGAGGGAGGGCATGTGAGTGAAGCTAGGAGAGGGCTGAGATGGGCAGGACAGGTTCTGGGTTCAGAAGGGATATGAGTAGCCTCAAGAAGGGAAGGAGAGGCACTCTTTGTTGGTGCAGGATGTAGAGACTGAGGAGTAGAATGATATTTCTGGGAGTCTTAGTTTGTGCTTGGTACCTTCCGTTGGGAATCAAGTAGGGATGTGTGTCTCCTAGTTGGGGAGTGTGCGGGAGTGTTGACTAGGCCGTTGCAGGTTGGTGGGAGTATATTGTGGGAAGCTTAAAGAGACCAGTGTCCAGGGCACCTGAGTTTTGATTTCAAGAGGTGTATTAAAGGCTTGAATTGCATTATCAATATGGAGAGCATGTACTGCTCCTTACATTTTACCAAAATCCATATCTTCCTATTGGTAGGAGTGTGACTGTATTGAACTATATTTCTAATTCATACTGATTTTGACATTTTACATTTTCTTCCTTAAAAGATAGGTAACGATTTAATCTTAGATATAGTGCATTTGAGTGTGTGGTGAAACATGCACACCCGTGTGCTTCTACACAACTAAGGATTACTTGAGCTGAACAATAAAAATGTGGCCCTAAAGACTTTTTGTCACACTACCTTTTTCTTGTTCATTCTTTCCATTTTTACTCATAAATAGAGGGCCCTCCACTGCTATATGATGGCATGATGTGCAACATGACATTTTGGTAACGATATGCGGTATCCTGTGTGCAATATATATTAAGGCTAAAGGCCTCTGAGTCCGTTGAGTTTGCCTTATAAATGTGGGTGATCCATTAAAAAAACCGAGTCTGCTAAGTGGTTGTTTTTTTCTGTCTGTTTCCATTTGAGTGACTTCAGTAAACTTTTGGTTGTGGCAAAACAGAGGATTTTCCTACATGCATTTACGTGGAGTATTCACCAACTTTAATGATCATTTGTCTTACTTCTAATTCATCCTTCATTGGGAAATGGAACACAGTTGCTCATTTGGCTTCCCTAGGTAGTTATTACACTTGTTAAATTTGATGCTGGGATCCAAGCTAGGGAGGTGTAGCTGGAGGTGTATTTTGCACAAGCCAACTCAGCTTCTTGACCATGGAGCTTGGCCAAAAACTCTGCAGATATCTTGGAGGAAATCCAAGCAGAGAGGTCTGATGTCACAGAAGGTTTAGGTTCTGAGAATCTCACCATTTGCCTCGGGTCTCCCAAATGGAGAAGACATAATTGCCAATGTAATGGCATTAGCAGGAAAAACCTTTGAAATGGAGTTAGTTCATCACAGAATGTCCCTCACGGATCTACCACAACCATTCCAGAAGGATACTGAGGGCATACGAAGCTTTTCCTTGCACTTTGAGTATACTCAGGAGCATGCATGTTCAAAAACAGGAAGCTCACAGAAATACACCAGGCACCCATGTCTGGCCATGATTTGATGTTGCAATTCCCTGCTTGCAAATCCCTGAGAAGTAAATGTCCACGGGGTGCAAGCCAGGCAATCTAAGGAACAGTGCTATTGCATGTGAGTGAGGTGAGTGTATAAAATGGAGAGTAAGATATGATGGAGAGAAAAGATGGGATTTGTAAGTCCACTGGAAGATGCAGCTGTGGCACCTGCTGGTGGTTTCAGGGTGATACAAAGTAATTATACATGCATCATTCTTTTATTTTCTTCATGGAAGTATGTGTGCATGGATGGAAAGACTGAGATGGGAAATGTAGGTCAAGAGAGATGAGAAACTTTAGAAATCAACAGTTATGGCTTGGTCCTGGGACCACAGATACGTGGGTGAACACACTACATAGACAGGTGACAACAGATGTGGGGCAGAAGAGTGTCAAGAGAAGATTTGTCATTAAGATGAGAAACCCTTCAACAGTAGTAGAAAGCGATCACGAAGCAGGTGTGAGTCTCCCAACGGGTCCTATAGCTGGATGCATGTTCGAAAGAGTGTTTACTCCACAATTATGCGAATAATGAACAGAGGGATTTCAAGATTTTTTTCAGAAAATAATGTAAGCCAAGCACCACGGTCTTTTCTGAGTTTGACCTGGTCTTTCTGGTTCAACTGTGTTCCCAAATGCTGCAAAAATCACAGAACTTAGCCACACCGCACTGCTTCCCTTTCCGTGCATAGCAGGTGCCCTCTGTGGTCATCTGCCCTCACCTCCAATATATGGACCCAGTATGGACTCCATGTCTCTCATCGGATTGAAATTCCTTCCTCCAAGTTGGCTGTGAACTTCCCCACTGCCATAGGCGAAGCCTTGCTCAGTGCACCTGTCATTGCTGTCCAGGAGCCAATGCTTCTGGGATTCTTGGCTCCCTGTATGAGCTCCAAGCACCACTTCCATAAGTTTGCCACCATTTCTTACATCTTCCCTGAATCCGCCTTACAGCCTGGCTCTTCTGTGTAGCCTGAAAGTCTCCTATGCCTGCACAGCTTTTGTGCCCTGCAAAAAATCCTGAGGGGCTAATATCCCAAAAGGCACTGTGAGCATCTCTGAGCGCTGTAGAGTGTATGACCCAGTAAATGGTGAGTGTAATCAAGGGGGTGTGCATTGATGTTCTGATTTCTCCTTTTTCCATTGTGATGGGGGTGGAACCCATGCCTGCCACAGGCCACACCCCCAGACCGAAAGCCACCATGGCCCCGCACATGGCCACACACTTGGCTGTCCAGTGGGCCCTAGGCCCTCAAGTCAGGGTACGTGGAACAAGCACTTTTTGAAAGTGGAGGGATTTCATCCAGGATTCTTTAGTAGAAGACCCAGCAACACGGAAGAGGACATGCTTCTGCTGTCCTCCGTGTCCCAGGAAAACTGAACAACAGCATGTTGACACTGGAAGCAGCATGGGGGAGGGCACACCTGGATCCTCTTTCTTCTTACTGCACTGGTGAGTTTTCCAATTTTCCCGGCCCTGGCCTTGATAGGGTGGCAGTCTTCTTTGCATTGGGCTGGCCCTACCAGGGCTGTGGTTGGTGAGTTTGACCTCCCTGGCATCCAACGGCAGACTTACAGGATTTGGAGAGCCTCAGCATATGTTAGGTAAGCTCCAGTGTGGGCAAGGGATGGGGGAGGGCATGTGCTTCCAGGTCACGGGAGGCCTTTGGGGACCAAGAATTGTTGCTGGGTGTGGGATGGATGGCTTGAGCATTGAGGACACAAGGTCAGGCAGTGGTTGTTGGTGCAGGGGCTACTGCAGCAGAGGCTTGTTGCATGATTTTGCAAAGTGTACCTGCAAGGGGGCAGGAATGGCCCTGGACTGTTGACACAGCAGCCTTCCATGCATGTATGGAGGAATAGGCATCCCAAATCTGGACTGGTGTGCTGCACTGCTGTCCCTGATTCTGTATCTGATTTGTGGCCGCTGGATAATTTTGGCCTCCTGAACATGCCTGCAGTGATCTGGTTTGAGCCTGGACTTGTGTGTGCCAGTTGCCTGGGCTGCCGTCTTGCAAGGCTGTTCGCAGCCTCAGGTACTGAAGCCTGCAGTGTGCCCAGCAATAGATGGAGGGCATGTGTGTGAAGTTAGGAGAGGGCTGAGGAGGCCAGGAGAAGTGCTGGTTTCAGAAGGAATATGGGTAGCCTCAGGAAGAGAAGGAATGGCACTCTTGGTTGGTGCAGGAGGTAGAGACTGAGGGGTAGCATGATGTTTCTGGCAGTCTTAGTTTGTGCTTGGTACCTTCCCTTGGCATCCAAGTAGGGATGGGTTTCTCTGAGTCAGGGAGTGTGCGGGGGTTTTGGACAGGCCATACAGGTTGGTGGAAGTATTTTGTGGGAAGCATAAAGAGACCAGTGTCCAGGACACCTGAGCTTTGTTTTCAAGAAGTGTGTTGAAGGCTTGAATTGCATTATCAATATGGAGAGCATGTACTGCTCCTTACATTTTACCAAACCCATATCATCCTATTGCTAGGTGTGTGACTGTATTAAACTGTATTTCTAATTCATAGTGATTTTGACATTTTACCTTTTCTTACTTAAAAGATAGGTAATGATTTAATCTTTGATATATTGTGTACGTGTGTGTGGAAACGCACACACGCGTGTGCTTTTACTCAGCTAAGGATTCCTTGAGCTGAACGATAAAAATGTGGACCTGAAGACTTTTTGTAACCCTACCTTTTTCTTGTTCATTCTTTCCCTTTTGACCCAAATGAGAGGTTCCTCCACTGCTATGTCGGCAAGGTTTGCAACATGAGATTTTCGTAATGATATGTGGTATCCTGTGTGCAATAAGGCTCAATGTCTCCGAGTCTTTTGAGTGTGCCTTAAAAATGTGGGAGATCCATAAGAAACCGAGTCTACTAAGTGGTTGTTTTTTTCTGTCTGTTTCCACTTGAGTGGTTTCAGCAAACTTTTGGTTGTGGCAAAACAGACGATTTTCCTATTTGCATATACGTGGAATACTCATCAACTTTAATGATCATTTGTCTTAGTTCTTACTCATCCTTCATTGGGAGATGGAAAACAATTGCTCATTTGGCTTTCCTGTGTAGTTATTACACGTGTTAATTTTGATGCTGGCATCGAAGCTAGGGAGGTGTAGCTGGAGGTGTGTTTTCCACAAGCCAACTCAGCTCCTTGGCCATGGAGCTTGTCCAAAGGCTCTGCAGATATCTCGGAAGAAATCCAGGCGTGGAGGCCTGGTTTCTCGGAACGTTTAGTTTTTGAGAATCTCACCATTTGCCCCGGGTCTTTCAAATGGTGAAGACTTAATTACCAAGGTAATTGCATTAGCAGGAGGAACCTTTGAAATGGAGTTAGTTTATGACAGAATGCCCCTCATGGATCGATCACAACCCTTCCAGACGAAAACTGAGTGCATACGAAGTTTTTCCTTGCACTTTGAATATACTCAAGCAGCATGCATGTTCAAAAACAGAAAGCTCACAGTAATTCACCAGGCACCCTTGTCTGGCCATGATTTGATGTTGCAATTCCCTGCTTGCAAATCCATTAAGAGTAAATGTCCACTGGGTGCAAGCCAGGCTTGGAACAGTTCTATTGCACGTGATTGAGGTGAGTGTTTGAAATGGAGAGTAAGAGATGATGGAGAGAAGAGAGGGGATTTGTGGATCCACTGGAAGATGCAGCTGTGGCACCTGCTGGTGGTTTCAGAGTGAAACAAAGTAATTATACATGCATCAACCTTTTAATTTCTTCATGGAAGTATGTGTGCATGGATGGAAAGACTGAGATGGGAAAGGTGGGACAAGAGAGATGAGAAAGTTTAGAAATTAAGAGCTGTGGCAGCCTCAGCTAGTGAGGCCTTCATTGTGCCAAACCATAGTGGAAGGGGATGTGTGTGAAGCTAGGAGAGGGCTGGGTAGGCCAGGAGAGGTGCTGGGTTCAGAGGCAATATGGGTAGACTCAGGAAGAGAAGGAGAGGCACTCTGTGTTGTTGCAGGATGTAGAGAATTAGTGGTAGCATGATGTTTCAGGGATTCTTAATTTGTGCTTGGTACTTTCCCTTGGGATCCAGGTAGGAATGGGTGTCTCCGAGTTCAAGAGTGTGCGTGGGTTTTTTCCAAAGCATTGCATTTTGGTGGAAGTATTTTGTGGGAAGCATAAAGTGACCGGTATTCAGAGCACATGAGCTTTGTTTCAAAAAGTGTGTGGAGCCCTTTCCACCTCCCCTGAGTAACACTGCCAACTCTGAATGCTAGGTCTCACCTTTAACAGCATCTGCAGCTTCCTCTGTGTATGGTTTCAGAAGCAGAACACAGAGCAAAGTTCCATTGACTCCCAGAGGCCACACAGGTGCCTCTGCTTTAGGTGGGGCTCAGTCTGCAGATCCATGGGAACCTCTGGGTGCATCACATGCCAAACCTGCCCTGGCCTTGATCCTCTCTGCCCAGGACCAAGGCCAGCCACTCATTCCCAGGAAGAACCTCACAAATGTGTCCACAGTGGAATAAGGGAACAGAAGGGACCCAATGTTACTGGACAGAGAAAAAGGACCATGTGAGCAGAGGGCAGAGGGATGACTGGAGGCCTGAGTTTCCGATTTGGTTTGTCCATCCCTTCCAGGTAGGTTTCCTACATCTCTCGTCTCTCATCCATGCTCTGGACACTTCTGACGACAACTGCAAGGCCACACGAGTCCTCCCAGAACCTGGACAGCCAGCTTTCTGTTAGGTCTGCTACTGTGAGGACTGATAGGAGATGAAATTCTGAAGAAAGAAACCTGTCTCTAGCCCAGGACCTCATGTCAGCAGAGGTAGGCTGCAAGTAAACCCAGCCACAGCATCTTGGCAAGAGAGACTTGTTAGTGCCATTTCCTTCTGCTTATGCTGCTAGTGGCTTTCTGCAGCTCCTACATGTTGGGGTAATCTAACTGCCCATTTTGACACTAGCCTTTCTTCACCTTTGTAATCAACTCCCTACACCAAATTTTCCACATGTGACATTCCTGGAGTGGTTTCTGTTGACTACTGTGTACCAGAAAAAGCTTCATGCTGACTGCCTACAGTTTAACTTTGGCTTGAGCCACAATGAAAGCATGCTGGAGTTCAAGCTCAGGGCCAGGAGGCAGTGGGAAATAAAGTCAGAGACTTGGGAGACACAAAGGGCCCCACCCACACAACAGATGGGGTGACTGCAACTCCCCTGTGGCCTGGCAGAAGAGGTGGAAGATCCCCAGCACATACACCGGCTGTGCCTGGTCACTCAGGATGGGTGGCAGCAAGACAACCCGGGTGCAGCTATAAGGCCCTGAGCCCAAGGCTGGCAAGGGCTACGGGGAGAGGAAGATTAGTTGGGACCCAGACAGGACAGGGAGGAGGATCCAGGAGGAGGGAAGGGCTTAGGAGATGAGGCTGTGAGATACAGAGGACAGAAAAGAAAAGGCACTGAGGCAGAAGTCATCAGGAGCACAGCAAGGAACAGTCACGTGGGGATGAGGAAAGGTAGCACCCAAGGTGACACCACCAGGGCCACCACATGGGAAGACAACACATGGTCTCCACTGAGTAATGGCCTGCACAGTTCAATGATAGAAGCTTCTCATTTATTCAGGTACTGTCCAAATTGATACAATTCAAAGTAGAAAAATGAAAACATAATACATTTTTATAAAACAGAAATGTTTACATCACATGATCAAATCACAGCATGCTGGAAAATGAGGCTGTCCACACAGGCACACAAAAGTCCAGTTTAGTTCTCTTTGCATGGAAGAAAAGCCTCTTCATAACGGGTATTTATAAATCAGGGAGATGGAGTGTAAGTAAATGAACGTGGAAATTGTACCACACATTCACATTTTTGCAGTGGCAGAAGCCAGTCTGGAATGGTGGCCACGTGCACCAGGATGCTGCAATCACAGTCTGCTTCTCTTACAGGGGTGGACAGCTCTGTGAGGCCCGTGGGAAGACTGGGTAGGGCAGTGGTGGTGAGATGGAAGCAAGAGAGACAGGAGGTGTTCAGAGAATCAAAGATGTCCTTGTGAAGGTGCCATCCATCTGGACAGGAGGGTCTGACCAGCAACATCGAGGTGTAAAATGCTCCACTTCTCACAGGCCAGCCCAAATGCCCCTGGGAGCATTGAGCCAACTAACCTCACTAAAACCCACCTTGTGACGAGGGACAGTCCTCCTCTTCAAGTGTAAAAAGAAAAAAAAGTACAGAAAGAAAATCACTCTAAAAATAATGCTTCCCTCAAGAAATAAAATTTTTAAAAATTAGAGTGTTCAAGAGATGGCTGTAGGTCTACATACCTAAAAGCAAAAAGAATCATTTAGCAAAATTAAGTCTATCCCTGAGAATTGTATGCAACAAAAGCAACAATTTATACCAACATATGACAAAATCTCGAGGATGCACAAAGCAATATACTTAATTACACCAAAATAAACAGTGCAACCCAGGCCACATATTCAGAGAGCATGTGTCACATAGAGGGAGACATGCATAGATTTTCAACTACAGACAAGAGGAAATCAGCAAAGTCTAATAAATACAATCTGAAGGTGTTCATAATTAGCCCAGCACACAGAGACACCTTCAAGCTGAAGGAGTTTAATAAAGGAAAGCCTGTCAGTGGGGATGGGGCTGATAAGGGATGAGGTATCTGTCACCAAGTAGCACAGGCAGAGTAGACAGATGTCATGAGAGTTGGGGTGATGCTGTAGCACAGGAAAAATTCACTGTACTAGAAATGTTCAAAGGTTTTGTGAAACAAGATGAAGAGAGAAAAAACTGTTTAGGCAACTATGCATCTTGTATGTGCCAAGCCAGGAAAGGAAGTTCAGACTCAATGAATGTGAATTGTGAGCACTACAGGACAGCAAGTTCAATCAATTGAGAGGGACAGAGCAATAAATGACAAAAGAATTTTGAGGATGACAGGCCTCATAGCAAATCCATGAAAGCTGTGACAAACCAACTGAATTTCAACAGTTTCAGGAAGTAGTGAACCTCGTACTGGTTTTCTGACTAGAAAGGAATGCTACATACCCTAAGATAAAATAATCTACAACAACATGATCTCTTGACACATAGAGATCAGAACTTGGAAATAAGAACTTATCAAAAATATTCACAAGCCCTTTACATTGGCTTCATCATTTTGTCAAACACTGTTTTGGACCTCAGAATTACCAAACTGAAGAGCTGTGCTATTAGTGCACTGTGGAAAGAATTGGTAGGCTTGACTCAAAGTGAATGTTTTGGGTCACTTATGTGGTTTCCACAAGATCAATGAGAAATTACATATGAGAGGCAAAAGATTTTAAATTGTCAAAAGATTTGGGCACGGAGACCTAGCAACAGGGAGCCAACTGTTCCTGCAGCAGTCACAGAAAGGAGTGCCCTGCATCATTTTGGATGGGTCTCATATGAATACTTTGCCCAGAGGCTGTGCAAATGGAAGGCCACATGTTGGTGCATAGCCCTTACACCTTGTTGATTCCTATGTAAATATACAGCTGTATGAGCACCTCACACCTAGAGATCATAGAGTTTTCTGCAGTCTCAACTAACTAAAGAGTAAAATAAAATGCATCTTTCCCAACCACTAGAATTGCCCTGAGTGGGCATTATTGGACAATACAAAAAAAAGGGAGGGCTGACATAAAAGACTAGGCATAAAGGAATGAGCTATGTCTAAACACCTGAGAAGTGATTGTTAAACAAGAACTAGGGTTCTCTCAGGTTTGTTCCTAGGACTTGAGGATGATCCCGGGGCACCCTACCACACAGTGACCACATTCTCTCCTTTACCTTATTCTCTGGAGGGAGTGCTTTGTACATTTGTGTTCTCTGGCTTGAAAGGTGCACGTTTCCTGCCTGAGGATCCCACAGACTGGGAAGACAGGCCTGTGCCAAGTGTCCAGAGACAACCTAACCTGCAAACCCCAGTGCCAGAGCAAACAGATCTTGAAAGGTTTCACAAACAATCCATCAGATATCATGGCTGCTTCCATAGCAGTGAAAGCCAGTGTTGACAGTGTGGGACACACAGCCAACTTCTGCTGAGGCTCACCAATGGAAGGAAAAGTCTGAGTGGCAGTTGGTCTCCTGCTGGTCTTGCCCAAGCACATGCTGATGATGCTGCACTCCTCAGCCAATCGGAACCCAGTGGGAGCATTCATGTGCATCAGAATCTGGCCCTGTCACTTGGCAACCACTGTTGGGGACTTCAGAGCTACCAAAGCACAGAGCTGTGCTGTTGGGGCACTGTGGAGAGACACAGTTGGCTTGACTCTAATTCTTGATTTGAGTCGCTGATGAGGTTTCTGTCCAAGCCAGTGAGAGTTGCCTCTGAGCTTTGACCTCTGCCAAGAGGAAAGGCTTTGGTGTGCTTTCTTATTATCAGGGATTCTATGGTTCCTGCACCAGCCTGAGGATGGAGTGCCTGTGCTTTAGGTGGGGCAGTTCTTGCGGACTCCACTCACCCAGTGGCCAGGTGGGCTACAAAGCTGAGAGCAGGATCCAGAAGGCTGTGTGTTCCGGAATTGTGTCCAAAGTGTGGCATATGCTTGCTCGTGGCCAATGTGGCATGAATTACACTGATGACAACAACAGGTAATAGAGCTGGATCCCAGGGGCAAGTGGATGTATGGGATTAGGAAACATTTCCCAGACTGTGTCCACAGGATGGCCACTGTGAGTGTGAATCTCCCCTCACCAATGACGCTTGGCTTTTTCCCTCTAATTTGGCCTGAGCAAGTCACATCTACAGAGCTTGGTGTTTCCCCATGCCTAGCATGTGTATGTGAGAAGAACAACAAAACTCCTCTCCCTCACATGAGGTATTCCCCTAACAGCACTTTTTGACTATTGCATGAGATTTAAGGAGCAAAATGCAGGGCATTTTTCCCTATGTATTTCAGGACTCTGGGACAGCAAACTGTCATATGCTAAGTACTGTATCATGGTGTCAGAAATTGGATGAACAAATATTTGTGATGGAAGCCCAGTATCAGTGTGTTAACAGGCCCATGTATACAAGGTATTGCCTGAGGGACCTCACCAGGTATCTTGGGATAGGGGGACTGTTGATGAAAGACTGTTTTTCACAGTGTCATTAACAGGGGTTCCAATATCGCTGCGGAAGAGGATTTTATAGAATATTTGAACTTTTTCACTCATTTCCTACTCGTCTGACTTAAAACGCTTGCTAAGTTCCAGGACACTCAGACCAATGTTTGCAAGGAAGACAGATTTTCCTTCAAGCTCTCAAAGTATGGTCCTAGATTTCACCACTCAACTGCATAGCAGCAGACAGGAAGGTGCAAATTGAGAGCAGAATTGAAATTGGAGAAAGTGTCAAAGGAAATTGAGGATCCAAAAAGTGTTAAGGTCCGACTTTTCTCACTGATCATAAAAGAATGATCCTTGACTATATGGCTGTTTATCATTTGAAGAGCACCAGCTGCAGAGGAACAAGACTTTTCACTCAGATGTGGGGCAATCATTTTGAGATCTGTTATTGAAAATAGAATATCTCTACATATTGAAAGCACACAGCCTCTTTTCTCATGGCTTTTTCACGGTATCTATTTTTTTATGTATAATAATGGAGGGTCTGAATCTGTTCTTTCAAATATTTTAATGAGAATATATTTCTAATTTTTGTTAATCATTGCATATTTTTTAGAAAAACCTTAGAAGTGAAGCCCTAAATAACTTGTTCCTCTGTAGTTTCTCCTCTCGAAAAATTTACATCATATTCAATTACTATTACTCCTTTTCATTTTCTTTATTTAAAGTTTGCTGTATGACAGCACAAGTGTACAATATTTGAATAGATAAGAAAAGTTCTGTTGCATTTGACTTTTCTCTTTTTTGTACGATTTAACTGCTTTTTCCTTTTTGAATTCATTTTTATTCACTTTTCAATGCTTTTTTCCTTTTTTCCTGTAGAGTATCTCTTTTTTAAGATTGAATATTTACCCTTTTTTAACTCTTTTTTAATTTTTTTAAATTTTGGAACAACCATACAAGGCTTTAAGAAAATAATATAAAATGTGTATAGATTTACCCCCAAGGATTGCTCCCCAATTACCCACCCTTATCCCTCCCTTCCCTTTCCCACAATAACTCTAAAAAATTATTATGTTGTATAACATTACACCTTTTCTGGATTTAACAAATGATCATAGACCAACTTTCTCACTGGGTCTTGACCCGTCCTCCACAGATGAGAGGAGACACTTGACCCTTGGTTCTCTGGGAAAAGGTAATTTTACTCAGAAAAATTTCTTTCATTGGCATACATTTACCTTCAAAGGCACCAATATAATTTTTTCTCATTGCTGTGTAAAATTTCATGGTATAAATGTACCACAATTTTTGGATCCATTCATCCAGTGAGGCACATCTGGTTCCTTTCCATAGTCTAGCAGTAGTAAATTGAGTTGCTAAGAGCATAGATATTGCTGTGTCACTATGATGTGCTGATTCTAAATCCCATGGAAAGATACCCAGGAGTGAAATAGCAGGGTCTTATGGTGGGCTCATCCCTAGTTTTTTGAGGATTCTCCACACTGCTTCCAAAGGGGCTGTACCAGTCTGCAGCTCCACCAACAGCATGTTAGTGTGCTTATCTCTCCATAGCCCCTCCAGCATCTATTACTGTTTATTTTCTTCATTTTTGCCATTCTGACTGGCATAAGGTGATATCTTAATGTAGTTTTCATTTGAAATTCTCGGATTACTAGTGATTTGGAGCACTTTCTCATGTATTCATTTGCTTGATCAATGTCTTCTGTTGAGAAGTTTCTATTTAGCTCTTTGGCCCGTTTATTGATTGGGTTATTTGTGTTTTTGTATGTCAGATTTTTGAGGATTTTGTAGATTGTGGATATGAGGCCCCTGTTCGAGAAATCATAGCCCATGATTCTCTCCATTTCCATTGGAAACCTCTTGTCTCTTTTGAATGTTTCCCGGGCAATACAAAAGTTTTTAGCTTTATGGCATCCCATTCACTGATTTTTGACTTTAGTTCCTTCACTTTAGAAGACATGTTGAGAAAGTCTTTGCCTACTCCCAAATGCTGAAGTGTTAGACCTAATTTGTCTTCCATCAGTTGCACTGTAGCTGGTTTAATTTCTAGCTCCTTGATCTATTTTGGTTTGATTCTCATGCAAGGAGAAAGATATGGGTCTAATTTCCACTTTCTGCAAGTAGCTGTCCAGTTTGTCCAACACCAATTATTGAAGAGGCTGTCTCCCCTTCATGTAATATTTTGTCCCCCTTTGTCAAAAATCAGATGTTTAAAGATTTGAGGGTTTCTTGAGAATAAATCCAATTTTCAGAATCTTTATACATGATGTATTATTTTGTTAAAATGTGTATGATTGTTCAATAAATAAATTTCTCAATAAAAATGATTTGAGGGTTTGTTTCAGGGTCTTCTATCCTATTCCCACAATGTCTAATTTGCTAAAATGGAAATATTCAGGGAATATACCACAATCAATGGAAAAATATTTTTCATACTTATTAGAAAAATATAGGATGCTTTTGGGAGCCAGAATAAGTGATGGGCATTTTCTCTAGATAACCCTGATTTAGTTGTACAATTGTAGCATTACTTCCTCATATAATTCTGAATTAAAATCATTAAGAAATCAAGAAAATATAAATACAATTCACTATTTGATATTTAGTATAACTTTTGTAATGATAACATTCCTACATTTATGGTTTTACTTAAGATATGTCCACCAAGATTAAATTCATGGTCAGATGTCTTACCTGAGATGTTATTTTGAGAGTTTCTGCATCTCTTCTCTTTATAAAATTTTTTACTGACAGATATAAAAATTATAAATAAGATAATTATCTTAAGACTGATCTGAAAGTATCTAGCACATAAATCAAATACTAAAGGGTGAATCAGACATAGTTAATTCTACTTCTAGAATTTATCCCACATGCTTCAAATTTGTAAACTCCATAAACAGGTGTAAAAATAATAATGAAAGCAGGAAATGTTAAGGTGAAGCTGAATGAAGCAGGGTCAATCATCTATTATTGTTTATTTTCTTCATCTTTGCCATTCTGACTGGCATAAAGTGATATCTTAGTGTGGATTTCATTACTCTTTTTTTATTGAGAAATTCTTCTTAAACAACCATACATAATTTTTACAAAATAATATAAAATGTGTATAGATTCTGAACATTAGAATTACCCCAGGAACGCCCCCCTCAATTAACCAACCTTATCCCTCCCTTCCCCTTCAGAAAATATCTCTAAAGAAGGATTATGTTGTATAACATTACACCTTAAGTGGATTTAACACATGATAAAAGACCAACTTTCTCACTGACCAGGGTCTAGTCTCAAGCTCCAGATATGAGTGGAGACATTGGAGACTTAGTTCTCTGGGTTAAGCTGATTTTACTCAGCCCCTCTGGAAAGCAGTATGGAGTATCCTCAAAAAAATAGGTATGAGCCCACCATACGACCATGCTATTCCACTCCTGTGTATCTTTCCAGGGGATTTAGAATCAGCACATCATAGTGACACAGCAATATCTATGTTCATAGCAGCACAATTTACTATTGCTAGACTATGGAAACAACCCAGATGTCCCTTACTGGATGAATGGATCCAAAAACTGTGGTACATTTATACCATGGAATTTTACACAGCAATTAGAAAGAATGTTATTGCAGACTTTGAAGGTAAATGGATGGCTATGGAAGAAATTATGCTGAATAAAATCGGCTTAACTTAAAGAACTAAAGGTCCATTGTGAGTATCTCTTAATAAGTCATTTAGGCCATCTCAAAATTGCTGAGTCTGGGGCTGAAATTGTGATCCTCATATGTCTGCATACTAGGCAGTTGATTTTATCGTCATGTATCTACTTGTCTTGCTGTAGTATGCTCTTTATTTTCACCAAGTAATTGTATACTAATAGGAAGTTTATATAAGTGGAATAGAATAAGCATTCTGAAAATTTGAAATATCATTGAGAATCTAAGTTTGTGATATTACTTACATTTCATATTCAGGAATGCAAATATTATCCATTCATAAAAAGAACTTTGATTCTAGAATATCAGGTATCTTTTCCTGTGGTGATCAGAAGTTGAAATTGACACCTGTGTCACCTTACCACCCAGCAGCAGTCCAAATCATTTACTGTTTATTTTGCATCATGTGCTTGATAATTTGTCACAGTGGTCTGGAAGTTAACATCATCCTGCTTCGGAAGCACCCTGTATGTAGGATGACATGATTGTGCAACCACCTCTGAAGCCATCTACATTTCTAAGTCACAATATGAAAATACCTAAAAGAACACAGCTTGAGAGTTTTCATTCAGGCAAAATGAGAAATGAATCTGCTACAATTAGAAATTTGTACTTACTCATTCTATATCGTTAAAGCATAGCTAACCATAACTTGAAAACCAAGTTGGTCATTGTGCTTTTTTCATTTGAAAACTGGACTGTTGAACACACAGGCTGGAATGAAAATCTTAAACATGGAATTATACCAACAGTTGAAGAGCCAGCAATCTGAAAATAATTCTATCAAAATTAGTACGAGACACTCTATGAAAGAAAATTATTATCCAAAGGAGGCATATGCTTTTAAAACATTTAAAGTGCACTTAGCTGGATGAGAAAGATCTCTTTAATTTATAGTTTTTATTTTACAATCTATGAGGAAAATGCACATCAGTATTTTTGTTTAATTTTGGCTGTTGGAAATCAAAGGCCTCATGACTAACTGAAAATTTTGAAATATCCTTCTGTATTTATAATTAATTTTAATGCATTTAATCCACAAGCTGTAATCACATCATTAGGTACAGTGCATGTTCTGTTGTTTCTCAGCTCCCTTCCAACGTTCAAAATTTCTTCTTACACTGCACAGGCTAAAAATTTGACAAATTAAATGTGAAGCCATTTACCTGAATTTCATTCAAAAATCTTTTTTCTGTTCCTTCAAAGGCATTTCTGACATGAAACAATTGTAAAAGACACATTAGCTGTCATTTGGGAAATTCATAACAGTAACAAATAACAATATCCAGACCTGTCTATATCGAATATTCATATATTCTCTAAATCTAAATATAAATTAAATGAAAAAGTTAAATCATAAATTATCTTCAACTAACATGAAAGGAAACTTTCTTTGTCGTTGTCATTCAGTGCCCTGTCTTTAGTAATTTTAAGAAATAAAATTTAAATTCGAACAAAGAGTAGAATGGCAATGAACATTTTATGTTAATTTTGATTTTTGCATGGCAACATGGATTCTGTGATTATTCTTCTGCATATGAACATTCCATAAATAATTACAACTAAATCTGTAGAACATTATCAATTACAATCAAAATTCCAATATCATGATTTCTCAAATGCAAAAAAGAATCTTAACCAGATAGAAATCTATAATGCGTTGAAAATCTGTGAAATCGATATTTTTGTGCTATTTTACTTCATCCAGATGTTATTATTAATAATTAGAAGGCACAGTGATTATCAAGGAGTTATCAAGTTGGGGTTTTTTTATTGTATTTGTAAATTCTCTGAATAAATTATTTTGGGATCACTGTGAAGCCCTGATTCATAGCTACTTCTTCAACCATTGGTTTTTTTGGGTGAGGAAAGATGCGTAGAAATGCTAACCAATAATAGTTAATAAGTAACAAAGCTTAAAGAAAGATTTCAATTTAAATTGGACTCACTGCAAAGTCCTTGATCTTCCTTTCCAACCAAGTTTCTCTTAGCTACTGATATACCTAACGTGTACAGTCTTTGCCTAGCATGAATGAGGTCCTATATTCCATCTCCAGCCCAAAAATCCCACCACACCCCTGATCCCTGAAAGCAGATATAGATATTTGGAGTAAAAAATTAAAGGAAGATTATAATTTTGTGAAAAAAACTTAGACAGTGTTCAATAAATTTCTGAAGTTTGCTTTCATTTTCATAGGACTTTTCTGCATTATGCCTGTGCTTTTGGCCATCCAGAAGTGATGACATTCCTGATTCAAATGGAATGCAACATAAATGTCTGTGACAGTGACAAGAGCACCGCTCTGATTAAGGTACATGGTAGTTGAAGTTTTCATCAGGGAATTGATTTGATTTATATTCTTTGAAAGAAAATACATTTATTCAAGTGTGGCTAGTTGTTGAAGGCTGTTGTCTCTACATCTCAATTTCTTTGATTTGATAATCTCTTATTGGTGCCATACTGACAGGCTGTGCAGTGCCAGGAAGAAAATGCGCCAGGATTCTGCTGGAGCATGGTGGAGATCCAAATGTGAAGAACACCAGTGACAACTCCGCTCTTCACAATGCTGTCTACAGTAAGAACACAGGGATGGCAGCAAGTCTGATTTTGCACAATGCAATCATTGAAACAAAGAACAAGGTATAGCTGAATAAATTTTATTTCCAGTTTTCGATATTGATTGCTTCTAGCAATGATACACAAAGAGTCAAATTATCCTCTTTGAAGTTCATGCTTCTGTGAGAAACTAGTGTTAAATAAGTTATATCAAAGGTTTCACTTTCAATTGTAATTCTTTCAAGGAAATACTTAAGTATAAAATTGACTTCTAAGAACTTATGAAAAAATTTCTGAATTCAGAAATATTTTAATGCTCAATTTTTCCTCTTTTGAAATAAGCTTTTCCATAATGACTTTCTAATTAGAGTGAAACAACCCAGGAGAGAATAACAGTCCTTGGAAATATGCTTTATAACATTTTTGTTTGAGTGTGTGTGTGTGGTATAGGGAAATATACCCAACAATTTTGTAGCACTTGCGAGATCACCAGTTCTTTGCCTGTTTGATTTTGAGACAGAGTCTCACCGCGGTGCCCAGGCTGGCTTTGTGGATGTGACTCCCTCTTCTTCCCATATGAGTATATTTAAGCCTTATTAGCACAATCCTATTTGGAATTGGATGAACTATGTCCACTTTTCTTCAATATGACATCTTTATCTTCACTCTTGTCTCTGAAAACTTCAAGTGATTTAGTGACTTTCATTATAGGTAAAATAAGCCACATGGATCAGAATGAATATTTTTATTAGTAAACAATGTTATTTTTATTTCTGACTGACAGTTCTCATCAAATTTAATGACTGTATTTGGAAACTAAATTGGAACCTGAATAAAAATATATCAAAAATCCAGTAGGCATGATTTACAATGGTTTATCATTGTAAATAAGAATGTCATTTGTTCCCTGACCTGGGAGGAAACTCCACATTATTGAAAAGTTTTCAAATGTATATTGTGGCATCCTAATTCCTGTATTATTAGTGATTACCATCAGAAAAAATGTTACCATCTATGGACCAAACAAATTTAATGAGCTTCCTTTCACACTGGATATAGAATGCACCATTAAAAATATTACAGCAAGTTTTGATCAAGAAATTTTACATTTGGGAGAAAATTCTTTTGGAAAAAATAAATATTCTTTGGAATATACAGTAAGAAACACTGCTCTCGAGATGAGTATTTAGCCCATTCATTCAACAGAACAAAAAACCCTTTTCAATGTATTTTAGGGTTCAGGGCTATCTAGGTCAAAGATGCAACCCTTCCTTCAAGCAGATCTTGGTTTAGGTGGGGAGCAATATATTTTCCTAAGTACTTGGTGAATGCTGTGGTGGAAGCCAAGTCTCTTGGAATCACTCAAAATTTGATGTGCCTTGTGGACAAGGCTGATTTTCATCTTTACACTGTGAGGAGGAAAGGACTGTCTCAAAGCAAAGGAACAGCCCTTTTCTAAATGCATTTCTAAGGTGAAAGCTATGTTTTCTGTTTTTACTTAAGTTCATATTCACATTTTCAATTACAAGTCTTTCAATTCAATTGAAATTATACAATTGTGTGAATCTAAAATGTTTCTGTTTTGCTACAGGAGGGCCTCACACCACTTTTACTTGCTCGGATGGAAAACAGACAGTGCATGGCAAAGTTTTTAATAGAGAATGGAGCAAATATGAATGCAGTTGATAATTATGGAAGGTACAGTCCTTTACTCTTCTTCTTTTATAAACCTTAGTGGTCATGTGGAGTGGTGACAATTCCATAAGTCAGAAATATTAAATTCATGGAAAGAAAAACCTACCTTTAATGCTCACAACAAAGGAAACAGTTTTGACATGAAGCAGGTGTTCAACCAATTATTAAGTGTGGTTAACATAGACTTTATACAGTAGGATTCATATTCCATTACAATGAAGGATGCGGTTTATTATTTATAATCTAATTATTTGTCTATGCATTTTTCTGTAATCCTAAGGGATTTCATATCATTTTCATGGGTTTTGTGCAGTATGAAGTTTATTATGATTTTAGATTCAATAATGAATTTCCCATCCTTTTCATCTAATTTGCAAATATCTTATTTTATCTTTGCCTTCACATTCCTCATTAAGCATGAATCAGGGTTGAAAATAATTTTCTGTTTTGAATGTTATTCCTGAAGAATATTGACATCTGAGTATCTCTAAATAACTATTGATTGCTATTAGCTGATGAAGTTCAAACATCTTTATGATTTGTAATATATCCAGAAATTATATTGAATTCACATGGCAGAGTTAAGAAAAAAAGCATTAACTTAGTAATCATATGTTTCCCTCATGGTAATTCATAGTTATTTGATAGAAATACAAGTAGGCTTTACATTCATCAAAGGGCGATCTTAATTGTGAGCTATATTTCTGGTGAGCTCTTTCCCTCTTAGTTGTGTTACCTTGGGAATATTACCTGTGATCAAACATGTATCTTGATGCAAAACAGAGAATAATGTATACAAAAAGGGAGGTGGTGAGATTTTATGCAGTAGCATTTAGTTTATTGCATAGTACAGGCTTAACAAGTGTAACTTAATATGATCAGTATTATAACATTATTAGTATTATAGAATAATTGCACTGGTATTATATTTTCATATTAAAATAATAAGTAATAGTATTTGTAGCAATAATATCAATATTTTGATTGAATCCTGAAGGTCAGTTTTAGTCATTTGACCTTCCATGGAATATGAATTGCAGTCTATCAGTTTAGCCAAGAGGAGTAATAGATAACTATTCCCTTAACTCCATTTATATTGCAAATAATTGACCTGAACAAATTGCATTAAACATTAAATTCTAGGGCTGCGCTGTTGGTTTAGTTTTTGTTGCTTGCCTGTCATGTGCATGTACACAAGTTAAAACCCTAGCACCATGTATTTAATGGAGTCTCAGACTTAATGGAGTCTAATTACAAAAGATTTTTCCACTCTCTCTCTCTCTCTGTTCTTCTCTTGCAAAAAAACAAGCAAACAAACAAACAAAAAAAAAAAAACAATACATTCTATAATGTATTACCTGAGCAGGAGAAGAGACTGCCTTTTCGTTCTTTAATTTGAGCCTTGGATTTAATCTTGAAAGATGAATATTTGAGCACTCCAGATGCTTATGTCTGTTAGCATGGGTAAATGATCAACATTCCTGAGTCAGGAAAGACATGAGAATGTTAATATAAACAAGAATAGCTAATTTCATTATCATTCCTAAAGGTGAAATTATCCCTCTGCTCTTTTAGAATGGCCCTCATGCTTGCTGCAAGACATAAATCAAAAACTATCATCAGGCTTCTTCTTCAGCAAGGTGTTGAAGTCTTGTCTGAAAATTGCTGGGGACGGACTGCGTTATCTTACGCTGTTGATAATGGTGATAATCTGTAAGTGTTTACATGAGATGCTAATTAATGTTTAATGTATGAAGCAATCATTACAATGATTGCTACTTGAACATCAGGCAAAGTTTCTGATGAGCTTTAGTATTTAGGGAAAGGCAAACCATGACACCAAGAATTCAAAAGAACAAGGAAAAATTAGAAACATGAGAACCAGCAATGTGTGTAGAAATGTCTGAGGGTTTTGTTTCCTTTTGAAGAGCTGAGGTTTAATTGTAGGGACTCAGGCAAATTCTGCAAGTGCTTCATCACAAACCAACATTACAAAGCCCTTCTCCAGGACTTGGAACGTATATATCTATAGAATTCCCAGTAGCATCCATCTCTTTCCAAGTAAAACTGCAGGGTTTCAGATATAAATAGAGTCACATATATGATATTTCAAATAAGGTACTTGAGAATTCAAAGGTCACGTTTGGCAGGAAATCTCGTTTCTTTCCTATGGGAATTAGATAGACTTAAAAATCATTGTTCTTGAGTTTCCCAAGATGATAAATATTTCCTTTAGTCCAAGAAAGACAATTCTTTCCCAAGTGTGATAGAGGGTAAGGCCATCCTATACTGATTCAATACTGTTGTCAAAATATTACTCTTCAAATTTGTCTTGCACTCAGGTGATGATTCATCTTTACTACCATGTTGCACTGGTCTAGATTCCTAACTTAGTAATACAAATATAGGCACAAAAGTTCTTTATTTTTTCATCAATACATTTTTCTGCCCAGCCATTGTTTCCAAAAGAGGATCAATGTGCTTTGGCAATTAGTTTTAGCCACATAGCTAGAGAGCAGACTTACCCTTCTAACCTAAGGTTAGCCTTAGGTAGAGTCCGTATAGAGACAGGCATGCTGAGTTAGGGATTGAGGCACTGATGATTTGGGATTCTTCTAAACCATCAGATAGGCTCAAGGAACATTGTAGGAAAATATCACACTCTCCTTTCTACTCTCTCTCCAGATCTGTACCCAAAGGACTTTGATATCTGTAAAATTTTCCTTAGGCTGTGGGGGATATAGAATTTATTTCTCTGTGGAAGTTGCCACAATTTCATTGGTCCCTCAAGTGATTGATTTTCTGTAGTAATAAAAATCTCATCTACTTGCCTGTGTCCCTCACGTTTTAATATATTTCAAAACTAACATTATGAGGAGAACATTAGGCAGAACTTTTTGAAGTTATAGATGACTGGACTTTAAGACAAGTAATCATTGGTTTTGCCACAATTTCTGTATGAAGGAAAGTTTGAGATCCTGGTCAGTGTGAAATAAATGTGGAGACTAGGCATCATTTCAACAAAGACCTTCTGGTATTGAGTTTGAGTAGGTAGAGGAGGAGAGGAGGGAGTTCAATCCATGAGTGAACATTTCTTACATTTTTAAACTTGGTATGACTGATCAGTTCAATTATAAGGGAAAA
>PVKS010032416.1:0-22557 GCA_004027875.1 Aplodontia rufa | reverse complement strand
ACAGAACTTCTGGGCCTCAATCATGCACCCTGAAAGCCTTACTTCTACACACCTGCTTCCTTCCAGCCTCTGTGCTGGGGCCCTAACACCCTGGAAAACCTTCAGTGAGTATTTCTCTGCCAGGTCCTGGGAATATCATTGTCTGCTGAGAGCCATGGGTAAATTAACAAGGAAGAATAATTCAGTGCTTCAGGAACTATCCTGAAAAAATGGCAGCCTGCTGTGAGACCAAGCAGAAGGGACACCAGATCCAGCCTGTGGGGTCAGAGAAGGTGGCAGAGCACAAGTTGAGATCTGGAAGAGTGAGCAGCTCTAAGGACTAGAGCCCAGGGAGCGTCTCCCACCAAGAGCAGGTGCACAGCAAGCCCTTCCAGGGCGGAGCTCCAGTCCCAAGTCCCCAGGTGCCTCCTCTGGCTAGCTGGGTGAGCCACAGAGAAACCTCAGAGTAGAATCAAGCTTGCCTCCCTTTCCAAGGGGAGAATCTTAGGACGATGGCCTCGGCTGGGAAGTCTGCGTGTGCAATCCTGGAAGCGGCTAGCTGCGTGCTCTGTGCTGAACCAGCCAGCGCCTGTGCTCATGCTCGCCCTGCCTGGGAGTTGTCTTTCTCTTCTCAGGGTGCCACCTGCTGAAGCAGGATCCCCACAAGCCAGGCAGAGCAGCCTGCTCCAAGGGAGGAAGCTCTGGGGCTCAGGGGTTCCCTTCACATCCCACCAGCACCAGTGCCTCCTCCCCTGAGGACGTCCCTGCAGAGGCGGTGAAGGCTCATCAGCTGCCGGCTGCCCTCCCAGGACTATGGGTGCTTTGTGGCTCCCCACAGATGGAGTAGAGTCTAGACAAGGAAGACTGAGGGTGCAGGAGGACTGCACATCCGAAACTGGATCTCCTGCTGCTTCAGGGCTGGAAACCCAGAGCTGCAAAGGGAGCAAGGTCAGCAGCCCTGGTGCGGCACTTCCTGGAGACAGCCTCAGCTCCTCTGTCACAAAGCCAGCTGGACCCAGCTCTGTTCCCTAGGTCACCACAGTCTGCCCCCCAGAGGCCCCAGGCATGCACACAGGAGCACACGTATGATTGCGTGCATGCACATACACAAACACATAGGAGCATACACTCACACACAGTACTCTCACATGAGCACAAGCACACACACACACACATTAGCACAGAAAGCACACATGCATGATCACATGGGCACACGCATGAGCACATGTTCACACACAAAACTGTACACAAGTGCAAGAGTGTGTACTTACACTGTCATGCACAGATTCACCATAGCGCACATTCACTGGCACACTGTCACACATGCTGTCACACAAACATGTGCACACACAGGTGTGGGAGGCTGCAGGGTGAAGGTCAGGGCTGTGCCGTACACAGCAGACAGCCTCTTCCAGCCTCCTGTGGCAAGCGCGACTGTCTCGCCCGAGCTGTGCAGGGACGGTTCTTCTGTGGCCTGGCTCCTCCAGTGTGGATCGCAGGCTCCTGTCTGGGTGGAGGACGTAGGGAGAAGTTGGGGAAGTGGGGATGCATCGTGTGGGGTGGTTGAAGTGTATGAGTGTGGCATGGGGGTGTGGAGGTGTAGGGAGTGGTGTGTGTGTGTTTGTGTGGTTGTGTGTACACACAAAATCAACAGCGTCCAGAGCAGCAGAGCCCATGAAATTCTGGGAAGAGAATTTTTTCCCATACCCTACTTTCCAGGTTTTCTCATTTTTTTTCAAATCTTCTGACTGTTGTTTTCCTAGCTTGGCCTTAAATTAAAGGTGAGATTCTTTTCTGGAAATAGAAATTTTCTGATCAATACACTTCTGAGCAACATCAGCAAATGCAATTTAAGAGCAGATTAAAGTTCAAATTTTCTCATCAACTCACAGGAACACATTAGATTGTGAAATGACAAAGCAGCTCACACCCTGAGAGAAGCTCCTGCCCTTTGCTGGGGAAAAATTCCCAGCTGGGCCGGTTGAAGAAGGCAGTGAACACTGGTCCGCTTCCTGCAGACCACCCTGCAGGAACAGTGTAGTCTGAATAGTGTAGTCCAGAACGTTCCTTCTCCATGCCAAGGTCAGCCCTCCTGACAGAGCATCTCTACAGACCTCAAACCCAGTACCTCTGCAAAGGATAGTGCAAAGTGGAGGACTAGCAAGTGGTATGGGCACCAGGGCACCAAGCAAGTCACTGACATCGGACAGCAGAGGGGGTCCCATGTGACACCAGAGCTGCCCACGATGGCTTCTCCTCATTCCACCCCAGCTCCTCCTGACCATAGCTATGGAGAGGCAGGTGGACACCAGGAAGGACCCCTGTGCAGAGCTAGAAGCCAGCCTAGACAGGAGAAGCAGGCTGTCTCCAGGACTGAAGGTGGCCGGCCCTAACAGCCCAGCAGGTTGTCCCAGGTCTCCTCCCAGATCATGCCCACATGGGCTGCACCTTTGCTTAGTGCTCTCTGCTCCCAGGGGCAGATGTGCAAGGACCACCTTGATGGAGGCCTTAGCCCCCCTGGCTTCCAGCAGGGTCACTCTGGGGAGCCCAGGTGTGGAGGGAAACAGGGAGCAGAGCAGGGATTTCCTTCTGAGTGTGCTCCCTTGGATGTCCCCTCTTCCGGCTGGCTTCCTCCCTCATCTGCTGACCTGAGCTCAGTGAGTCCATGTAGGTTGCTGCTGTCACAAAATATGGGTGGCCCTCACAGCATGGCCTGAGGAGGATCTGACCACAACAATGCAAAAGCAATCTGCACTCAGACGTTGAACCCGGATCTTCTCCTGGACAAGCGCCATGCAGCCTGTCCGACGGTGGGCAGCCCCAGTCACAAGGGGGCAGCTCTACAGTGCACCATGTGGCCAAGCTGGGTGGCTCTGTCGGTGGTGCTTATCAAGAGCACCTTTGACTTAGGCTATTCTCAACTTATTTATTGAAACATGACCTGTCATAAGTAGGGGCACATCTGCATCACAGACTGGGAAGTTTATGAATGATGGGCATTTATTTCTCAGTTTTTGAAGGCCAGGAAATCCAAAAGGTGCCAGCAGATTTGTGTCCAGTAAGGGTTCCTTCCACATAGGTAGTGGCTTCTTGCTGTCCTCATGGGGTGGAGCTCCTTCCTCCCTCAAGACCTGCTCACCTTCTGAGACCCTTTGTTGGGGGAGGATAATTACAGGAGTTTGGGGACATAAACGCTCAGCTCACAGCAGAGAGCTGATGTCCCACTGACAGCATGAGCACTCTGTTCCTGTGTCCAGCTCATACCTCTGCCGGCAGACCCTAGGCAGATGCTCCTCAAGTGGCCCAATCCAAGTACGATCTCTGCCCCTTGGAGCCCTCCCAACGCATCCCAGTGGCACAACACATCCTCCGCGTCTGCTCCACCTTTCAATGTCCATTTTACCCAGGCTCAGGGAAAGCCTGTATTTGAACCAATTCCCAGCAGCGCAGCCTAGCTGTACCTCCAGTCATCACCAGGCTGTCATGATGCTCTGTAATGCCACTGTCTCCAGCCAGCCCCTCCCTCCTCCTTCAGGACATGTTGGCTCTGCTCCTGGAGCCTTCATTCCAATGGAAACACACACAATAGTCCTCCCTTTTCCTTTGGGGACATGTGCCTTGGGCCATTAAGCAAAATAAAGGGAAGCTGGTTCAGCAGCAATGTGGTACACTGGCAGTTGACCTGAACCGTGGAAGAGCTACTCGGTGACAGGTGGCTGGGTAGTGTATACAAGGTGGATATGCTGGACAAAGAGGTTACTCACATTCTGGTGGGACAGAGGTGACAGTGAGAGAGTTCATCACCCCACCCAGAACAGCATACAATTTGACCCATGAAATACCAATTTCTGGAAATTTCCGTGTAGTATTTTTAGACAAAGGTTGACTTTGGGCAACTAAAACTTCAGGAAGTAAAAAATAAAAACAAAAGGGCACTACCACACTCAGATGTCACCATCACTCAGAATCCTTCTACTACCTCTGGCTGAGGTGAAACATGTCCCCACAAGGCCACTGCTATACCTGTAGCCCCCTCCAGATTGTGGTCTCATCCCCAGAGCTCCAGGGAATATGAGGCCCAGGTCTCCACTGAAGCCTCCTGAACGCTGCACTTCCAGCCTCACCAGCAACCTGGCCCCAACAGCCTAAGTCTGCTGTCCCCTGGAGGCCGACCCCAGTGGCCTGGTTGTCCCACTGACCCATGGTGTCATCACCACACTTCATTCTCTCTGACAAATTCTCATTTTTCTTCTTATTTTTCAGAAAACTTGACCCGCTGGGTCACCACGACCTCAAACCTCACCAGACTCTGTGGCTCACTGCCCTACAGGAGCCTAAATGACCAGTACCCAGCAGCCACAGGGCCAGTTCTGGCACTGTTCTGAGTATCAACCCCAGAGACAGTGCTTCCTCAGAGGATTGTGGACGGCCTCGAGGGCCTTGCTCAATACTGGGAAATGAAGTGTGTGTTTGAGTTGGGGAAGAGATTGGTCACTTTGGCCAGGAGCCTTTCTCCAATTCTAGAGGGCCGTTATGAATTTAATTTAAAGTAAAGGCCCTTGGTTCTATGAGAAATAATGCTGTATTCCAGGATATGGAAACAGAAGATACCAGAGCAGAAGTTTCCGGCTCCATCCCTGGAGTCCACTGTGATCTATTGTAGCGTCACTGATAAAAAATGATTTGCATAGGACAGAAAGGAGATGTGCAGGAAGATCAATGGGGAAGAGGAGGAAGTCCAGAGTGAGCCCTGGTGCCTGGCCATCTGGAGTAGTCACCAGGGACACATTGTGGCTGGCAGGGAGCTCAAGGCCCATTGCTCATTTGTGACACAGCTCTAGCCAGAGGTTCCCAAGGGACCAGAGGGCAGCCATCCTGCCTGAGCCAAGTGCTCAACTCAGATAACCTGCAGGGGTCAAAGACTCAAGGCTGTGTGAATGACTGGTCATATAGGAAGAGCTGGGACCCTTGGCATCACATGCAGTGAGATTGTGGCTAGGTGGCTAGTGAGGAGGCATGGAGCACCTCAGCTCTGCTTCACTCTGCTCAGGACTAGGTCCAGGTGAGAAAGACCCCTGGTCTCTGGGTTTTTGGATGGAAACAAAAGATAACAATAGTTGCCATTTATTGAGCACTTATTATAGGCCAAATCCTGTGCTGTCCTTGCATGCCTTGGCTCACAAAAGCGCTACAAGAGAGCTGTTCTTTTAAAGAAACTGAGGCTCAGAGAGGTTTTGCAACTCTAGTAAGATCACTTAGCTGGTACCTTCACCCAAGTCTGCCTAACTACAAAACTCACGTTCCTAACTCCAGCCCTGAGACCTCAAAGGGCTCCAGGGTGACAAAGGTGCCTGACAGCAATTTTCCAACACCTGTTCATTCAACAGATGCTTCTGAGGCCTCCACCATGGAATGCACTATACATGCAAACATAGTGAGTTGGGGCAAAGAGGCATGAGCACAATGCCCTGGCACTAACACTGCAGAGTGTATGGGTTAAGGATCCCAGGCTTATGAAGAGGCAGAGACCCCTGCATCTGGGTGATTGGGAGACAGGATGGAGATGTGCAAAGTTAGTGACCAGACAGTGCAGATGGACAGAGAATGAGGGCGGAGGAGATGCATAGGGTGCATGTGGGAAGGCTCCTTGTTGGGTGAGCAGGTAGCCCCTGGGGAACTCGAGGCTCTGGGATGCCTTGAACATGTGAGCCCTTACCAGGTCCCTCCCTGGCTAAGAAGACAGCTGTGAGCAAGTGGAAAGACCCCGACTGAGCTGTGTCCAGGGAAAGCAAGCAGCGGCCTGGGTGGACGAGGTGGAGAGGGAGTCAGAGTGGGACAGGTGGTAAATAGCACATGGCTGTCCTGGAGAAGTGTGTACAGGGAGGGAGGCAGTATGTGGGGACAGCTTTGGCCTCGGGAAGAAGGGGAGGACCACGGGCCATGGGAGTGAGGCTGAGCCTGCTGGAGAGGATGACATCAAAGCTGGCTTTAACCATTAGAGACAGAGCAGCAACAGCCAGGGGGTGCCATGGACAAGAAGTTGGGGAAGCCCTCCCACCTCACATGGACTGCAGTGGTGGCCAAAACCAGAAGGTAAGTAGGACAGAGAGGAGCATGGTGGAGGGGGAGTCGGAGACTCCTCTTAGGAATCACGAGAGGGGGATGTGACCAGCACAGCTCCCTGCCATGGAGCATGAGAGGGACTGGGAGCATGGGCTGAGTCCTGAAGAAGGGTGAGAAGACAGGGACCCCGCTCGGGCAATGGCCCCGTGAGATGTGCTTTCCTGGTCCCCTTGAGCGTAGAGACCATGCTTGCTATTCCCGGTGCCCTGCAACCCACAACCCACCTCTCACAAAGTGAAGTCCTGTAGGAAACAAGGTCTAGGACCATGAAGCCCCCCTAAGGCAGCCTTCTCTGTTCTCTGGGCCACTCAGAGTAATGAAATCCAAAAACGCTACTGCATTGAGGAGGGCTCAGGGACTTTCCTGAATGCAGGACCTGGCCTCAGCAGCTGGCCTGAGGGGAAGGAGCAGGGAGGTGTCACCTGGCCCCAAGCACAGCATGGGCGGGGCTCTGCAGGGGACTCTGCTGGGGGCTCTGGGTCATCCACTCCCACCCACATTGATCCCTGGAGGCCACCCAAATCATTAGGGCCTAAGGGAGGGGGACAGGGGCATGGCAGCCTCAAATGCTCCCTAAGGTGGCAGGAGAGGGGTGCAGAGACATGGGGCTCAGTGGGGGCTGAAAGGGAGGCTCCAACTTCTACAGCCTGGGAGGGCAGGATCCCAGCAGCTGACTGCCTCACTGTCCTAGAGCTTGGCCCTTCTTTGGAAAAACTCAATTGTCTGTTTAAACAGTGAAGAAGAAATGCAGTCAGCGTGAGCCTGCCCACTAGTGACTGGAGATGAGAGCCACCAATTTCCAGCAAGTTCCCACAGACAGCCTGCACAGCTGCTGAGCCTAGTCCAAGACCCACCAGCTCCAAGGTGAGGTCAGATCCACCAGATGCAAGCCCAGGAAGAGCTCCTGCGAGGAGATGGGCACATTTGAAAAACTCTTGTGTCCTCAATATGATCTGAAAGGATTGCACATCAAATCAGACGACTTAAACAAACAAAAACAAAAACAAAAAAAACCCAAAAACAAAAACAAAAAGGGGCTGCCTCAAATCGAACAGGTCCACATGAAAAATCAGGAGTGGACGCTCAGGCTCCAGAGTGGCTACAGGCAGTGGATGGCAGAATGCAGAGCCAACAGGAGCCTGAAAGAGCAGATAGAGAGGTGCTTTCAGAGGTGGACAGAAAAAGGGAAGAGGGGAATAGAGGGAGAAGAAATGAGAGACTCAACTCCGCATGCGCACTCAGGTTCAAGTACTTCCCCAGGCTGCACTGGGCGTGGCTGTGTCAGAGAGCAAGTGAAACAGAGTTCCCCTCCTTCCCAGCCTCATGGTACAGCTGGAGCAGACAGACCTCAGCAAGAGCCATAGTATGACATGAGTGAACAGGGAGGGAGGTGAGGGGGTTGGGAATACTGGGGTTGGGGCAGGCAGGGAAGGTTGTAGCCAGCACAAACAAACTGTGTTGCCTTAGTCAGCTTCCATCACTGTAATAAAATGCCTGAGGCATTTACTGAAAGGTCAGTTTAGCTCAGTCAGGCAGCCACATCACATGGGGCCTTTGTTGAGAGCATTGGATGGCAATGGCAGAGAACTGGTGGCAGATCGAACCACTCCCCTCAGGGCTGGCTAGGAAGCAAAGAGGAAGAGCAAGTTGTCAGGGTCCCACAAGCCTTTTTGAGTCCACATTCCCAGTGACGTAAGGACCTCCCACTAGGCCCCCTCCCTGGAGTTGCACCACCCTGGGGATCAAGCCTGGGGATCAGGCCAGGGACCTGTGGGGGACATTCAGTTTCCAAACTAGCACTGCCCAAGAAGAGGAGATGCTATGTGAGTGACACCTGCCTTAGCATGGGGACATCTGGACAGGAGCACTCCAGGCAAAGGGAGTGATATCTGCAAAGGTTCCAGAGCAGGAGCACCGACATGATCAAGGAAGGTCAAGGCAGCGAGCTGGTGGTGGGAAAGGAGGAGAGTGGTAGCTGCCAGCCCAGGGAGTCCCCAGGGGCTGGGGAGGTTAGGAGGCTCACGCTGGGCCTCAGGATGACATGGGAAGCTGTCCCTGCAAATGCCTGAGCAGGGGAGTGGCCTGGTCATACTTCATTCTGAAAGAACCCTCTCTCTAGTGCTTTGAGAAAAATGGAGAGAGGAGAGGGAGGTAGAGGGGAGGAGGGGCCCAGACCAGTGACACAGGAGAAAGAGCAGTCACAGGAATTGGGGCAGCGGCTGAGGAGTGAGTTGTGGTCGGTTTCTGGGCCTGTTCTGAAGTCAGTCCTCTGTCAATAGGATTTCCTGACTGTTTTGAAGGGGTGAGGGGGCAGAAAGACAGAAGTGAAGGTTTCCACAGTTTTTGACAGGAGCTGCCTGAAGCCTGGAGTCATCATCAGCAGGGTGACAGGGGACTGGGAAGCAGGCCTGGAACGCAGCCTGAGGTCAGTGAGGCAGCATGGGGTCCAAAGGTCTGCTGAGCACCCCAGGGGGTCTCAGTGGGAGGGTGAGGCTGGAGATACATTTGGGCATCTGGGCCTCTGGACAGACTCCAGGAACATGCACCTGGCCTAGGTAAACACTGCAAGCTGTGCTATTTGACAGTGTTCTGATTACTCACAGCACAGCACACACACACACACACACACACGCACTTGCACAATTCACAGCATGTTGTGCTTTTGGATTTTTATTTGCAATTTCCTTTGAATTGGGCACTTTCACACACTTACAAAAACCAATTATGTGTTGTGCACAATGTTTTAAGTGTCCATAGCATCACCTGACTGCAGAGGTGGAGGCTGCGCTCTAAGTTTGTATCCAGATCCATGTTCAGAGCAGGAAATGCACCAGGAAAGCACTCAGCAACTCCCTGGCAGCCAGTGAGTTCTTCCCATCAGCCAGCGAGCCATATTGAGGCTGCCAAAGAAAACCTCAGAAGAAACACCTCTGTTGGTTAGGATTAAAAACTACAAGAACATTGTGATTGCAGTCTAAGCATTCATGTGGCTTGTAGGGGCGAAACAGAGAAGAATCAAGAGACTGGGGCATGGACGATGAGGGGGTGATTGGGTTTAAGAACAAATGCATATCATATTTTTCCTTTATATGCAATTATCATTGAACAATAACTCAACTCCTTAAAAAAATTAAAAAAAAAAACATTGTGAGTGGGCAAGAAGGTAGTAAAGTAGGATCTTCCCATCAAGTTATTCAGAAAGACACTGCCTGCCAGGTGGTGTTTGCCCTCAACCTTGGACGTTCTCCAGTCCCTTCTGTTAATGAGTTCACGTGGACACTGTTGCGAGCCGTCAGGTGGACACCCGTGCTTGCAGGCAGTGGAGTGTTCTGGGGCAGTTCACAAGTTCTGCACAAGCTCAGTAGATGGACCAATTTCTGAACAGCCACCATGTGCCAGAAACAGTGTGGGCCACAAATGCAAGCCATGGCCATTCCTCCCCTGACCCTCACTGGCCTCTCCAACTGCGCTTCCCTGTGACCTGTAGGAGCTCCTCTGAGGGGTCCCAAGTCACCTCAAAGATTTGGGTGTCTGAGTCCATCTTCCCTGGCTGATAACACAGCTCCAGGAGTAAGGCATCAAGGCAAGAGGTTTGCTATGGCTCACAGTTCTGAACCAAAGTCACGTGTGCAGCCACAATGGCCTCCTTGCAGGTGGAGTCCCCAGGTGGCACAGAGCATTGCATGGCAAGATCAGGGAGCCCTGGTGTGTGTGTGTCTCTCTTATGTGGCCACTAAGATTCACACCATGGGGCTTCATACTGTCTGATCTACTTCCGATCACCTCCAAAGGCCCATCAGACACCTTAGTCACTGGGTCTCCACCTTCAGATCTTCCCAGAGGCAAGTAAAACTGCAGCCTGGGTTTCAGAGGGGATAAACCAGCCACACCCTCTCAGGACAAGAGGAGATCCACACTCACCCTGGCTCTGTTTTGGGCCCTTCCCCTGCTTCTCCCACCTAAACCCTGAAAGTGAAACCAAAGCACCAGCCCCACTGCTCTTCAAGTCTGCTGTCTCCAGCAGAAGTGAGGGGACCCTCTCCAAGAGCAACGCAGCCCCTTCAGCCCGAAGTTCTGAGCATGCACCCCCTCTGCCTGCCCAGATATCATTTCCAGGGTTCAGAGACAAGGATGATCTCAACTGGGGGCAGTGGGTGGGGGCCAGCATGCTACTAAGCAGCCTAACGGGCAGGATGGCTCCCAAAACAAAGCCCAAAATGCCCATAGGGCCAAGAAGGGGGAACCTTGGTACAAAGAGGTAGAGATCAAGTCAAATCCACTGCCCTGGGGAAACTCTCAAATGTATGCTAATCTACAAATGCAGAATTGACTAACTGACTATTTCAAACAATTGAAAGTATTACTAAGATCTGTCACTGTGGCCAGATGCCCTGCCGCCTTGACAACATGACACTAGGCAACAGGCCAGAGTGGAGGAAAGACGAGGGACTGGCAAAGGCAGGCGGATCCATTTCCCTTTGGCTGTGCATCCGCAGTGAACTCTCACATAGACCTTCAGCCTCATGGACTTCCGGCTCCTCTCCTCTCATGCTGGGACCAGGAAAGACTTTGCCACCAGAGCAGACACCGCCCAAGACTGGCACCTGGAGGGTGCCTAAGAAGAAGAAGTTAATGGAAGTTGGCTGCGGATATCTAAAGGGCTAAGAAAACCAGGCTTAGTCTCACCCAGAGGAGCGGATGGAGGAACAAGCTGGCACTTTTAGCAGATGTCAAATTTGATTTTCTAGAGTATCCTCTCGGTTCTGTAATGAATGGAAGACGGCATTAAAGCAGACGTACAGCCCCGGCAGGTTTTTTTGTATGAAAACCATCTTCCCTGTTCAAATGCGGCTCTCCACGGAGGCTCCCGGGCTGTACATAACGTGGAGAGAAGCTGGAGGGCCTTTCGGTGAAGAGCTCGCCGGCTCCGGGTCTGAGTCTACACGCTGACGGTTTGGCCTCTCACCTAGTTGTGAAGGATTTTTCGGGGTTTGGGTTGTGTGTGTTTGGTTTTGTCTTTTGATTTTTGCCAGCCACAGAAATAACACAGACAGGCATTAAAGGAAAGGCTTTCTTTTGATGCTGCTGGATGTAACACACTGTCTCTGATAACGGTTACTTAGTGAGCTAATTTTCCACAGCCTTGGTGTTCCCAATGGGTAGGGTCTCTGGCACCCAGAAGCTGTAGGGAGGTCCCACCTCGTTAAGGTGTGAGTGACCTGGGCCGAGGTATGAGGTACAGGTTGGGAAAGAGACACCCCATTGAGAGAGCACCGTCAGCTGTGGGAAACTGTGTGCTGCACTGGCCCTGTGTCTGTGAGCCACCAGGAACTGACCCCTCCCTGTCACCTTCAATCAGGAAGGTCTGCCTGGGGCCATGGAGACCTGCAGGAAATCAAGAGGGTGAGAAGGTCGTGTGAAGGTCATGCAAGCATCCCAAGGATGCCTGAACACTGACATCTTGCTGTGGGAAATGCAGAAGACCACTTTATCTTAGTATTTTTGTGATGTTGCCTTGTGAGCGTGCTGGCCAGGGAAGGGGTGGGAGAGATTCAACTTGTCCCATTTGGCGGGGGCGGGAAGGAAGGAAAAATAACTGCCATGGTGCTGACCATGTGCAGAGCCCAGGGTAGGCACCGTGCAGATGATCCCTCCCCCACGACACACAAGTCCAGTGGCCTCTGTCAGGCAGGAGCTGTCGTTAAATTAGCACCACAAGCTCAGAGAGGTTGGGCAATGTGCTCAAAATGAACAGGACCAGAAGGAAGCCAAGCTAGGGTTGCCTTATTCATTCTAAAGCTTTCTACAGCCCATCCTGCATTTCTTGAGCCATTCCAAAGACAAGAGCCTGCATGCTGCAAAGGACAGAGATGTACCTCCTGGCCCTTGGGCAGCTGGTGAAGGGGAGTCACCTTCCTGCATTCCCCAGTGGCCATGTGCAGGGTGAGTGAGGGCCACAACCTGTGCCTCAGCCATAGCACAGAAACACAAAGAAAGACAGCAGCACAGGGCCGGTGCCTTGGCGTTTTGCCTGCCAGTGGCATGAGGAACCCAGAGCAGCCCTGGAAGACCCTGAACTCCAGCTGCCCGCAGAGCACACTCTCTGAAGACTCCAGGGAAGGGTCCTTCCTGCCACTTCCTCCCTAGGGGAGGTGTCCTAGCGTCCCTTGGCTTGAGGTGCCTCCAACCTGTCCCTTTGTCAGATGGCCTCCTTCCCTGTGAACACCTCTCCTGTGTCTGTATATTTAAATCTCCCTCCTGATAAAGTCACCACTCAGTGGATTTAGGGACCACCTTAACCCAGAGTGATCTCATCTTAACTTGGTCACATCTGCAAAGACTTGTCCCAAATAAGGCCACACTCACAGGTACCTGGTGAGGGCTTCTACCCACTGCTTTGGAGGACAATTCATTTTGCAACTTTTTATGTTGGAAATCAAACCACAGCCCTGAGTGGCTGTCCACATCTCACCGCCAAGAAAAATATTCTCTATCTGATTATCTCTAACTGAGGATACTTTATCTGAGGTGCCTAGAACCAGATGTGTCCTCATTTTTTGGCACTGTGGAGTTTGTGTGCATACATAATAGTGAGATTCGCTGGGGGTAGAACTTACACGAGAACACAGGATTCATTTGTTCCAGATACACGTTACACACAGAGCTCGAAGGTAATTCTATGCAATACTTATAGTGAATTTGTGCATGAAATGAAGTCTCATGATGTGGCATTTTCCACATGTGGCATTGTAGCACAGGAAAGTTAAAATCTCTGAGCTTTTTGGTTCCCAGAGTTTCAAACTGGTTGCTCAGCCTGAATAGCACACAGCCCCAAGGCCAAGGGGCTATGTTTGCTTCTGGGGCCTGAGATAATCCACATGCTGACCCCTCTGGGTAAATGCCCTTGACCCCATTCCTACCAGGGAGCAGGTTCTGCAGGAACTGCTCTGAGTCCCGCTGGCCAAGGAGGACAGCCCCCTCCCAACTTCTCAGACATGCCAGTGGTCCCTCTCCTGAGCACTTCCTGTCCACTTAGTGATGGAAATGACCTGTAGCCCTCTCTAAGCAGACCCATGCTCCTCAACAGTGGACCTAGCACCCACTAGGTGGCAAACAGGCAGCTAGGGTGTGGCCAGGAGGGAGGAGCTGTCAGGCGCTGCCTCCCTGCAGCATGAGGGCCCAGGGTCAGCAGTCACTGTGGGTGCTTCCCACCATCTGGCTCCCAATACAAGCCCGTGCTGGGCTCCCCAGCCAGAAAGGGAGGCACATGCATTTCCACAGAGGGCTCCCGAGCTGATCTGGACACATGTGTTGGAAGGTACTGGCTCCTACCAACCACCCTCTGAAGGGGGCACTTTTATGGGTGAGGAGGCACAGTGGGTTAAGCAATTCCACCAGAGTCACGAGGCCAGAGGCAGCTGGGCCAGGATTCAGCACAGTGCCAGGGCAGGAAGGAGCTGCATGGTGGGCTTGCTTCTGTGTGGTGGACACACGGCCTGCTAGCACCACTAGCAGAAAAGCAGAGGCAGACCCTAAAGTGCCACCAAAACTCAGGTTTGGGGTGTGCTTACAGTTGGAGCAGTTTGCTGCACTGTGCTGCACTGACACCAGCAGCTTCCTTCTGCCCTCCTCAGAAACATGTGGGAGAGCTGGTCGCTAGAGGTGGCCCCCACGGTGGAGGGAACCCGGGCTGGGGGGTCCAATCTGAGAGCTCTTGGGCAAGTGGCTCATCTGTCCCAAGTTTCCATTTCACATGACATAAAGGAATGAAATGAGACACGGTTGGAAGAGCCCTTTCCGGGGGAGTGCAGGGTGCCGAGCAGTGGGACAGTTCATTTCCTAGGTGTAACCTCAGGTGGGGCTCAAACATTATTCAAGGTGTACCTGTGAGGCAGCTTGGGGTGATATTGACGTGTAAATCAATGGACTTGGAATAAAGCGGATTTCCTTCCTTACATGGGGAAGACCTGTTCAACCCTTCAACCCATTGACGGCCTGAATAGAAAAAAGCAACTGCCCCAAGGGCGCCACCCCTCAGTAACAGGGGATTCACAGTGAGGCCCTGGGACCTCAGAGGCAGCAGCTCCCTTCTGGTCTCTGGCCTCCTGCAGGGTTTGGCCTCCTAAGAGCTGAGCCAGCTCCCTGATCTCTTCACCCACACACACCATTGGTCCTGCTTCTTTGGAGAGCCCTGACTAATGCATTGAGAACACCAGCGCAGGAGACGCCAATGCTGCCGGCTCAGTTTAGCCGGGAACGTCCCTGACATTACCGAGCTCAGGGAGATGGAGCCCCGACCTCAAAGCACTCAGTTTTCTATTCAACTGCTTCACCTCCACTTGCTGTTCTTTGAAAATTTCACACTGCCAGCCAGAAGTTTATTTCATTTTTTTTTTTCTTAAGTGGATTGTAAATAGGCAGCAGTTGAGAAAAGTAGGCCGTCCCTGGTGGGCTCATTTTATGCATCTCCATTGAGGACTTTGGGTGGACGCAGATGCTGAACAGTTCACAAAATGCCAAGTCCAGATTTCCTGAAGGAGTTGCTTTTGAAGTGTGTGCGTCTAGAGAGGCTCCTTTAGGGGCAGGAAGAGCCCTGTCACCTACTGCCTCCTTCCACACCAGGACCCCATCCATTTTCCAATTCCTAACCGCCCTGACAATGACTTCCAGCCTTAGCCGGGTGTGCCCTAGGTTGCCCCTCTTTCCCATTTTGTCCACCTACAAATGCAAAAATCACAAAGGCTCTTCTAAGCTTGGTAAAGAAGAGCCTCTCCCCTGACTCTCACAGTCACACAACCACGACCTCTTTGGGTGACTGCCAGGTGGTCAGAGCCCAGCCTGTGCCTCCACAGTGGACACAGCCAGCCAAGGCATAGGCTGATGCATGTGCTCAGCCCTGTCGAGTCTTTTCAGTGAGAACTGTCCCCTGATGCCAACTGAGCTGAAATGCTCCATGTCCTGAGCCACTAAAACTCGCCTGACTCTTCTTCCTTACCCTCTACTTCCCTCTGCTCCCTGAGAAACCTGCTTTATGAGATTCCACATATAGAGAGGTTTGGAGATGAGAGGATGGGACCAGAGAAAAGCTCGGGCTGCCCAAAGTTGCCTTCTTGTTGTGTATGCTCCACAGGCCTTCAGTCTAGAGAGGACCAGTTTGCATCCACGTGACATTTATGTCTCATCCCAACAGGGCTTTGCGAACTCCAAGGAGCACCTATATGGCATCGGCAGTGAGGAAACCAGATTTCTTTCCATCTTCTCCTCTTCCATCAAATGTTGCTCATATCTTCTCATTCTTCTTAACCAACTCTTTGGTTTTGTTGATGTTTTTTTATTTTCTTAGCTTGGGCTTGTTTTATTTACTTATACAAGAGCAGAATGACAAATACAAATACCAAAGAATATCAAATGTGAAGTTCAAGTTCCCAGCACATCAAGCTGGTGCTGGTAGGTAAGCAGCTCCCCCTCGTTTTCCTGGCCTGGAGCAAGTTCCGCTCTCCTGGAAATGGGTCACTTGACCGCATCTCACTCGCCCAGAGCAACACACTCCAGTGATCTTCAGTTTTCTAACAGCCATATTTTTAAAAAGCGAAAACAAACATATGAAGTTAATTTTTTTTTTAAAAAGAGAGAGAGGGTTAGTGAGAGAGAGGGAAAGACAGAATTAAATTTTATTTAGTTTTTCACATGGCCTTTTTCCTCCAACATTTGTGTATGTGGTGCTGGGATTCGAACCCATGTCCTTGTACATGCCAGGCAAGTGCCGGAACCGCTCCAGCCCCATATAAAGTTAATTCTAATAACAAGTTTAGCTGGCCCAATACATTCAAAATATGATTGTTTTAATAGTCATCAGCATGAAATATGTAACGCAATATTTAACACACTTCTTTTCACACTAGGTTGCAAAATTGATGTGTGTCTTACCAGCCACATTTGCAGTGCTCAGTGGCCACAGAGAGCAGCTGTTGCCCACAGGACAAGGCAGACCTAGAAGGCTTGTTAAAACACAGGCTACCCAGGGCTGGAGAGTAACTCAGTGGTTACAGAGCTTGCCTGGCATGCACAAGAATGCAGGTTCGAACCCTAGCACCTTGTACACAACAAAAGGTAGGAGTAGTGAAAGTCACATGAAAAACTAAATAAAATTGATTCCCTCTCTCTCTCTCTCTCTTAAAAAAAAAAGACATAGGCTACGGGGACCACTCTGAAATCTCTGGATCCTGAGGAAGCTCATAGGCAAGGCAGATACCTCGGTCCCAGGAAACACCCTAAAAACTGCAGTTTCATGGAAACAAAGAGAACAAATAAGGAAAACCAAATATTGTGATCTTCCCCTATCTAAAGTTTTGCTTTCTATAGTTTCAATTGCCAACAGTCAACTGCAATCCAAAAATATTAAAGGGAACATTCCAGGAATAAGTCATAAGTTTTAAACAGTAAACTGTTCTGAGTAGATGATGAAGCCTTGTGCTGTCCCTATCTGTTCTGGCTGGCACATGACTCATCTCTTTCCAGTGTATCCACACTGTATGCACAACTCTCCTGTCGTCACTCAGTAACCATCTCAGACATCAGATCAACCGTCTCAGTACCGCAGCCCATGAATGCATCCTAATGCCTCGTCAGGATGCCTACATTGATCAGCTCCCTTTAGTGACATTGTATCAGCCCACATCAACTTAGGAGAAGGGCAAGTTCAGTGCGGTAAGATATTTTGAGAGAGCAACCATATTCACATAACTTTCATTCACATAACTTTCATGCTGGCTGTTCTACTTTATTACCGCTGTTAACATAGGTGTGCGTGTACCGGGGAAACAGCATACACAGGGTTCAGTACCACCCACCGTTTCAGGCTTCCATTGGGGGTCTTGGAGCGCATTCCCCAAGGATAAGGGTTCCAGTGCTTGTAAAAACAGGCATGTTAAGCTATCAGTGTTTCTGAATGAGATGAGGCTCCTGGCCTTGCAAAGCCCCAGCTACTTGGCATAGAGTTCTTATTAACAGGTGTGCTGGGCAAATGCCTGAGCCTGGCACTCTGTCTGAGGACATGGGCAGCCCTACCCAGAGCCCTTTAGGAGTGGTTCTTGGTGGACTCATGGAGTTATCCCTGTTACTGTCACTCTGCTCCAGTGGGAGGTCTGTTTATGGAATGAGGCGGATATTTCCAAGCATTTTGTGTCATGGACAGACCAGCTTTCAAAAGCAGTGATTCCTTGGTCACCAGAAGTAGAGACCCCAGTGCCCTGCATTAGCCCCACTCTGGGTACCTGCTCAAGAAACGCTCACTGAGCCACTGCCATGCTGCCTTGGGGCAGGTGTACAAGATGTGCTCCCCGTGTGTCATCGGGCTTTCTCTGGGCATCTTGGCTGCCATTACCAGCTGTAAGGAAATCACAGGCAGGGCAATGGGTCACCAGCAGTCTGATCTTCATGTCCTCTTCCTCTCTGCAAAAATAGAGATGCCAATTCTGTGCATGAGAGGAATTGCTGGAGCATCTTGATGGTGGGTCCAAGGCTGGTCTTTGCCAGGACCCTTACCCTGGCCTTTCTGCCCAGGAGGCTGAGAGGTAGAGGGGGAGAGATGTCGCCAGCATGGCAGAGTCAGTCAGCGGCAGACTGAATCCCACATCCCAGCTGTGAGTTCCTGAGCTTGTTTGGCACAGAAGAAAGAGAAGGCTGTGATACAGACAGGGGTGCCCTCCCGGGATCAAGGAACCAGGTGCAGCATCCCAGCAGGAGAAGGGAACCCACTGTGGGCCAGTGCCAGGACATTGCAGGGTGAGCAGGAACCAAGGCCACAGGGGAGGAAGGAGCAGACAGGGGTGAAGGTTAGCTGCAGCAGGGTGGAGCCAGGCTGGCTCAGGGTTCCAGGTCCTGGTGATGGGAGCACTTCTGCTGTGTTGTCCTTCTGGTTTGTCTGATGTCCCTCACCAGCTAGGACAGGAAATCCATTCTGAGCAGAAATGTGCCATAAAACAAGGGAAAAAAACTATTGTATTTGATTGCTGCAATCTCATTGCAGATTTCCCAGGTCTGAGTGGGGCCTTAGGCTGATGGACGAGGTACACCAGAAACCAGCAGTGGTAGCAATGACCCCATCACTGTGCCTCTGAAAGAGTGTAGCAAGTCAGTGTGGCCTCTGATAGGGTGTCACATGGTGTGGGGGACTGTACTCGGTCAGTATCAGAGGAATTGCACTGTCCCATGTGGCAGCCGTGAACCCGAACACCTAGATATGACAGCCATGAACCCCAATACCTAGATATGACAGCCATGAACCCCAATACCTAGATATGGCAGCTGTGACCCCCAACACCTAGATACGAACACGTGCAGTTCGCTCATCCTCTGTGTGTACCCACAGTCCAATACATTCCAGATTTTTTAAGACTGGGTGGGAAGGAAAGGCATACTCGTGCATTGCTTAACAGGGTACAGTCTGAGACGTGTGGGTGGGTGGGAGTTACCCTGTGCACACATCATAGTGAACCTGGGCGAACTGTGCAATGTCACCAGGCAATATCATCTGACAGGGTAGCCATGTGCGTGTGGTCTGTCGTCAGCCAACACGTGGCCTGTGGCACAGGGTCATCTTGATATTTTTAGAATGATATATTCTGACTTGAAAAATTTTAGTTATAATAATATTTTGTACGTATTATATATGCCTGAATATAGAATATATTATAATATATACTGTGGCTTTCTATTACATTATAATATGTCATAAAGTAATTATTAAGTCCCAACTGCTTTTCTTCTCTGTGGCTGCTGGAAAGTGAATCGCAGGTGTGTGGCTCTTGGACAGCGCTGACCTGGGGCATCTCCAAGACCCCATCATTCCTTTGCAGCTTTGTTCCTCCAGATACATTCCTGAGAAGTGAACTCCACGGAGTGTTCTCCGCCAAAGGCTTTCTTCAGTCCAGGAATTTCAGGAAGAGCATATTTCCCTTCCTCCTGGAAGGCACACACCCTTGGCAGGTACAGACATGTGGCCACAGTGTCCTGTCACGGAAGCCCTGTTTAACCCAACTTATCCTAAATGATTGTATGATTCCATCTGAACCTGAACATTCCACAGAAGCAGGGTTCCATGGGGCACACTTTGAGAAATGTGTGGTCCTCACCCTCAGGAAATGTGGTCATGTAGCAGTGGTGATCCTGGTGCAGACTGCTCCAGGGAAGGGCACAGGGAAGCCGATTCTGGGTCAGTAGCACCCAAAACAGAAGTAGTGACTACAGGACTCATGGATGCAGGCCAGAAGCTCCCCCTGCATCACCAGCTAGCTTGTCTTACATCTTCATCACACAGCCTGTCTCCCCCGGGGTTGCAAGATCCCTTGGAAGAGCGAGTGCAGCACGCATGGAGACTCTGTGCCAAGAGCGCCCTTCTCTGTGCTCACGGGGTCTGAAATGGAAACACTTCCCCTAATCTATGGGGCCATCAGCTGGTCTTGCTCTTGGCAGAGGGCCTGGGATTCAAACGTAAAGCCCTCATCACTGTGGAGTTGTCGGTCCACACAGAAAAGCCAGCCATGGCCCACCTTCTGCTGCTGCTTATTTAGCGAAGACCTGGTTTCAGTGAGGGGACTTTAAAAGGACCAGCAAGAGGACCACCCTTGCTTCTCCTTTCTTGGCAGACAGCAGCCATCTTGCCCACTCCACACCACAGAAACAGTGCCATCATCTATCCAGGGCCTTGGGGTAGGGGGGCTAGACTGACACCAGAAGGAAAGGTCCTGAGACCCTCTGCTCTCCTCTCTGACACCTTGAGACATCTCTAGCCACAGGCCTGAGGCAGGGTTTTGATTGCAGCAAAACAGACATTTCAAACAGAATGGACAAAAACCAATTGAAGGATTGCTCCACCCTCCGCTCCCCACCAGGTACAAATTCACATTCTCCCCACAATTTGCCAAACCCTCCCTGACCTCTCCCTGATGTTGCTTAGGGCTGTGCTAAGTTGCTGGGGTTGGCTTTGAACTGAGATCCTCCTGCCTCAGCCTCCCAAGCTGCTGGGATTACTGGTGTGCGCCACCGTACCTGGCCCGACCAGAACTCTTGTTCTCTCTGCCCTGTTTGTCTCCTGCCCTCCTTGCTAGGCACTGGAAGTTTCCTAGCTGGTTTTCCCATCCTACCCCTATCTTTCTCAGCAGAATTCGGTCCAGATAGGTTCACACACAAGGAGCCCTCTGTGGTTGACATTCCTGTCCTTGCCAGAGAGGCTGGGTGCAATTGTAGCAGGAAAACCATGGTTCATGCATGTGTTACACCGTGGCATGCCAGATGTCCATGCTGGATGTCCCTGAGGGTGCTTCTGGATGAGGGAATACCTTAGTCAGTGGGCCTTGTCCCATCAGCCCAGTACCTGAACTGACCTAAAGCCTCTCCCCAGGTGAGGCTGGGGTCCTCTCCCCACTGCCTATAGGCTGGGACATTGGCAGAGGCTGCATTTGGACTCAGTGAAGCACCAGCTCCTCCTGGGTCTCAAGCCTGCTGGCCTTGGCACTCGAACCATAGCCCTGGTCCTCCTGGGCACCAGCTTGCTGACTGCAGATCTTGGGACTTGCCTGACTCCATGAGCATATGGACTGATTCCTTAAAAGAAGTTGCTTCTGGTCCATGCATGCACCCTGCTGGTTCTGTTTCTGTAGAACCTCACGCACAGGAGCAATAGAGACTGAGCATGCTCCTTTCACAGAAGAGAGGTCTGTGTACTGAAAATGGACTGGGAACTGAGTAGAGCTCACAGGGTTCATGCAAGAAACAGGCCTCTGACAGCTCGGGCCTCTCCATGCCCACCAACGGCGCCTTGCAGCCCTCGCCCCCTCCCTGGCAGGCTTATGATCGAGTATGATGATGGTTGGGAGTGACCCACTAAACAGACCCAGATAGAGCACGTGAATTTCTTTAATAACAAAAGGTGCCCCACATCTGGAGATACCGGGATGTGCTCCAAATGCCAGCAGCTCCCTGCACCTGCAGGGCCCTCACTCCACCTGGGAGGAGAGGGTGTGTGGGGCTCTGGGATCTTGGAGAGCACATGTGGGTTGTGTCCTGTCTCATATAGGCACCATCTCCCACATCTTCTCTGCTGGCATCTGTGGGGGCCACCAAGCCATCGCTGTTCCAGTGACCACTGTCGGAACAGGAGCCATTTCTGTGCCGGGCAGAGGCTGTTAAGTCCAATAGGCAAGGGCTCCAGAGTGTTGATGGTGAGGAGCTGAGGTTTCCCCAGCCATGTGCATCTATTCAAGCTGGGCCACCCTAATGCCCTCAGGGAGGGCCAGCAGCCAAGGTGGCTGTGTGAGAGCTTCATCCTGCCACACACCAAGAGGTTACCAAGAAGCACACTCTCAGGGGTTCCTAGGTAGGAAATGCTGGCTTCTATCCCTGGAAACTCCAATGGCATATGTGTACAGCTGCTTGCTGAGTTCTGGCCAGTACAGAAGGGTCACAGACAAACTCCCATCATGCCGTGGGATCAGTGATGCGCCCTCTTAAACAGGATCCTCAGCTGGGAAGAAAGGTCACTTCTCTTCACTGAGGAGAAGCCAGTGAAAGAGGCCAGGCCAGGCTGAGTGTGCAGCCATCGGAATAGGAGCAACCTCTGTGCCGGGCAGAGGCTCAAGTTGTCCAGAAAGGGCAGAGCATCCATCTGGCCAAACCGCTGGGACATAGAGATGTCATGTTTGACACAGGGACAGGACCAGTGGCCTTGGAGAGAAAGGATCTGCCAGTAACTGTGGGTGGACGGGCACATCATCTGGACTTGAGTTTTAACACCTTCACCTTTAAAATGGGCTGATGGTGCCCACCTGCCGGTGTTAGGGGAAGTGAGAAAGTTCCTCCCGTGAACTATTGTTAGATTGCATCCATGGATGCCAAGGCCTGATTGTGTGGCCCAGGCTGGAGTTTGGGGGAATATCTGTTGAAGGATTCCTAACTCTTATTTTGCCAGGGCTGGATGGACTTGATGCAGCTTAGTCCTGTAGCCATCGCGGGAGGTGGATGCTGTGGACTCCTTTCCTGGTTGGGGACTCTCAGCGTGAGCTCATTCATGTAAGTCCCACCCAAGCCAGGGGACAATTGGCCTTGCTGCAGTGTGGCCTGTGCTTGCCATGTCCACTGCTGCCTCTCCCCTCGGGAGGAGTGGAAGGAAACAGCACCCGCAGCAACCGGTTCCCACCCACAGAGGCTATTTTGTGGCCAGGCTGGGCTCGACCTGAGCAGCGTGGCAATCCAGGCCTCTCTGGCCCTGTCCATTGCTGGATTGCACCCGGGGCCCTCTCTCTCCTTTACTTTCCCAGCATTGACCTAGGCTGGTGGAAGAGGGTCTTCCCTGATGCTGCCCACAGGCAGAGACTTTGTAATGAACTCACCAGCCTGCAAAAGAAAAGGCCTCTGTCTCCCGGGGTGATGGGGCTCAGCTCCGGGACCTGCATCAGG